>CAKNXH010000959.1:304603-315011 GCA_932178445.1 Andricus quercusramuli
GATCTACAAATTTTTCATTGATCACTTATTGATAGGATGCGTAGTTTTTGTTCAATCCATAAAAAGTAGCATTAAGAATAGAAAAATTAAATCTTTGGAACAAGGACCCAAGGTACGTAAAAAGATTAGAAAAAAATTGTGCATTCAAGAAAGATCTAAAAATTTGTTGACAATCACTTTTTGATAGGATCCGTAGTTTCTGTTTTAATCTTAGAAAATAAAATAAAAGAATTAAATCTTTGGACGAATGACAAAAGCTCTGAAAAAAAATTAATAGACAAAAGCTGCTCACACAGAAAAGAGCTATACAAACTTGTGATGAATAATTCTTTCAAAGAAGAGTAGTTTTTGTTTTGATCGTAGAAATCGACTGTCCCGAAGAATAAGTCACTAACAAAGTTTTTCGTATACAGAGTGTATCAACTATATTTTACTTCGCTAAAGTGTCGTATCTCTATGTATATTAAAATGGAGATACGACACGCTAGCCAGGCATAATGTAGTTGATACGCTCTGTTTTCGGAAAAATTGGTTAGTGACTTATTCTTCGGGACAGTCGAAATAGCATTAAGAATAAAAAATTCGTTTTTTGGAAAAACCACACAAGATAAAATCTTCTTAGAACCACTTTATGCTAGGATGCATATTTTTGGTTCAAATCGGGAAAAATAACATCAGAAATAAACAAATTAAATATATGGAAGAACGACACAAGTTGCAATAAAATGTTTAATAACAAAATTAGTTTTTTATGGGATGCCCACTTTTTAATTATAAAAACAATACAATGCAAATATGTTTGTTTCAATACCAATGCATACTATGAGTTTTAATAATATGAATTTATTGAAATGATACATTTTCCAGGGTAGTTGGGAATAAAATTTATTGCAAAATAAGAAAAAAATATCAAAGTTATCATGATAAATGAAATTTGTACTTTAGTTTGCAACATCTGAATTAGCAATCCCTGACTGAGGTATAGAAATTAATATAATATACATTTGATATAATAGTGTTGAACCTAATGTAGAAAAGTTCGGATTTGGACAAAATCGAGTGCGAAACACGAGACACGTGATGAGAATGTGTTCGTTACAGCCGAAGGAGGTTTAACGAAAGAGAATTCACAATGACCAAATTGCATTTGTCGATGCTTTGACCTTTAACTTTAAAAGGTCTTTGCACAAATATGGGGGAAGTACAGAGAACGAGCACGTAGCGCGAGGCAAATACATTATCGAGCGCGAAGCGCCAGCTGAATATATTATTGAACGTGAAGCGCGAGAACCAACAATCGCGTGCCCTAGTCGCGCTCAAACTTGCGAACCTTTGTTTATTCAAGCAAAAATTTTTAGTCAAATTACGAGCAAGATTACTAGAGTTATAAACACAAATGGCAAGTGCAGTTTGTTCAACAAATTACGATTCATCGTTCCACCCAGAGTTTGGCTGCTATTTGTCTGACCGTGTTGATTTAGTCGAATCTCGCCACGTGTTCATCTACAATCTGCATATTTATATATCTATATACACATGCTTCAGAGCAAATATAGAAATCACTTCAATAAATCATGCAGTACCATGGAATTCACCTGTGACATTCATAATTTAGAAAACGTTTTCCTTGTTTACCAAAATTTGCTAAATAATACAAAATACACATTTCTGAAGTTGTCTTAAAATTCTATAATTGAAGAAGCATATCTAGTATAATTAGATTACAATTCTGCAAGCGTCGCGATCTAATTAGTCTATTAAATTCTTTCTTAAATCGACTTATTTTGTTTAATTCTAAAATTGAAGGAACTGGTGCAATAAGGAGAAAACTGCAGGCCCGTCTAATATTTCTTTTAAGGAGAAGTTACTACGTATAAGATCGGATTTTTGCACAGTCATTCTAGCTTAATTTTTAGGTTCTGGGCCATTGGAAATTACATCGAATGGGTCGTTTAGGCTTGAAAAACGCAAGTAGCGTGCTCCTGGGAACTAATCCAGTGACTTTCAAAGTTCCTCTACCGATGATAAATTATGAGTCCAGACCAATTAGGATATTATGTTCGAAATTGTCGATTTTTAGTAGAAAGCGGGGACTTATCTACTGATGCTTAGTTTACGTATATTACGTAATTAATAAAGTAAAATGGTAATCAAATACGATGAATCTAGTATTATCATTATTTTTGAAGTACTTTTTGCACTTTTAAATTCTTACTGAATTTCGAAAAATACTGCTAATCTTCTAAAATTGAAGGTGGAATGAATTTTATCGATCTTCTGGTCTTTTGTGAAGAAACAGACCAGAAGATCGACAACATTCATTCCACCTTCTAATTAACTTATACACTTGCAGAGACCTTTTGACATCTTTATAAATCTTCTAATATCTTCGAAATCTTTAAAAATTTTTTTTAAACTAAAAAAAGGTAAAAAATGAACATAATTTGTTGCAAACTTATAATTTTATTTGTTTGTGTTACAGTACCGATGTCGAATATCGTAGCATTGGCTGGAGATCCCACCTACCTTCCTTGTGACATATCAACCACCCACGAAGGAGACTCGGTACATCTCGTACTGTGGTACCGTGAGGATCTTGGAACTTCAGTCTACAGGTGAGGCAATACTTTATTATTTCCGTACACTAAACACCTTAAAAATTGAAGTCAAAAATTAAAATTAAAAAAGCTTTTATGAAAGCTCTGCAATGAAAAATAATTTCTATCAATCGGTGCTGAAATGCTCTGGAGATTTGTTTTCTTTACAATTTATCACGTTGAAGAAAGTCCTATAGATAAAAATAATCAAAAATTGTTATTGAGAGTGACAATATTTTTCCTTGAAGGAGTTATGCATTTTTCTCAAAACAAAAAGGGCAGCTTTTAATTATTTTACCCTGAGGATGAAAAAATATTTTGTAGACAGTACTTCATGTATAAAAGATCCAAATCAATAAAATTGAGAAAAAAGGAATTTCCTCAAACATCAACCTTCCAAAAAGAAACTACAACCTCATAACTTTACAGTTTTGTAATTTACGGTAAGAGATTGCTTCCAAGATGTTTTTTTCACTGAAGAACACGAACAAAATTACGGTCGCTGAAAATGGCTGAATCTTGTGAATAGTTGCGACTGGGATAAAATGTATCTGCTGAGTGGAACGTAAATGGGAACTTTCTCTGTATTCATCACGTATTCGAGAAACTCCTAATCCTGTTCCTGAAGCGAACTCCTACCATGAAAATCAACTAGAAAAGGAAGAAAAAAGCGACTCAAACTCACGCTGTAAGCAAAGGAAAGTCTTCAAACTCTGAGCTATGGTATCGTAAACTATACTGAAAGTCCTCGATGCCAGAAAATTAAAAAAGTACACCCAAGAGTAGCTGATTGAATTCTGCAAGGTTCCTGAATGCTTCTTTCCTATCTCATGATTTTTAATGGGATGTTCTCAGAATCAGAGTCTTCTCAATTGTATGTAAAATTAAAAAGTTTGCGGAGTAAATGTTTGAAAACGCGTAGGGCAATTTAATGAAATATTGGTGAAATTATTAAGCTATTTTTTCACTTCTAATTAATTCATATATTTATTGCGCACATTTGCGAGGCGAAATAGAATTTTTTTCAATCCTACCTTATTGTCTTCTAACACCTATTTAAGTGAGAATTTAGGTTTCAAAATTTGTTGCCCTACAATTTGAGAGGTAGTATGCTTAACCCACATTTTCACAGTTTTAGAGAAGAGACAAGAAAGTCCTCAAAAACAGAAGTTTTAATATAAAAAAATGAAGAAGTACTTTTGAGATAAATTAGTGCTGACTTGAACTCTGAAAAGTTTGATTGAAAAATTCTATTAGGCTCCAGGAAAATTCAAGAATACAATTTTTTGCTTGAGAAGTACGTTTTTTGAACTTTGGACAGTTATTGAGTTACTGAATCCATACAAAAAATGTTCGATTTAAAAATAGTATTAGGCTCTAAGAAAATTAACGGTAAAGTTTTCTTCACTCGAGAGGTACTTTTTCTTAAATGTAATGGTGATAAATAACGAATCCACTTTTCAAATAAAAAAATATATATCTAACTTTCTTGTTGACTATTGAGCTGATGAATCGATACAAAAAAAGTTTTATTGAAAAATATTATTAGGTTTTGAAAAAATGGAGAAGGAATTTTTTTGTTCCAGACGCACGTTTCGACGTTATAAAAAAAACTTTGGGCGGTTATAAAAAATCATACTTTGAATTTAAAAAAAAATCACTTTTCGCTCTAAAGCTTGACAGCTGTCGTCTTCTGTTCAGCTTCTTATTTTATTTTTCGAGCCAATACTCTCATTTTCAGAAATTTGTAGGTTATGCCCTTATGGCATGCTATCTTTCATTTATTGTTGACACTTATTCGAATATTCTCAAATTTCAAAGGATTCAAACTCACTGTACGAAATATACGGAAATATTGAATTTTTCACCAATTTTTGGGTTATTATAAGGTTTCAACAAGTATTTAACAATTTGTGATATTGATGTAAAAATTAAAAAATGTTGTACCAGTACTATAATTTTTCTGTTAAATAGTGTTATTTGTTTGTGAAATAAATGCAAGTTTGTATTTAATATGATTTTCTTCACGATTTATATACTTTTGCTTTCTCATAGAGGAAGCCTTGTAATGGTAACATTTCCAAAAAAATTTAAATTCATTTAATTAAACCATCCTCAATTCAAAAATATCTAATACAATATTCTGAGAAATTTTCCGGATGTGTGTGTGTGTTTTTGTATTTGAGTGTGTGTGTGTGTGTGGATGTCACACTTTTTTGTGAACACGATAACATGAAAACGTTTGCAGATAAATTGATGAAATTTAGAGGGCGTATTTTCACCACTAATATCTTTAAACTGACAGTGAGGATTTCTAGAAATATTTATTGCATTTTTTTGAGCACTCAATAATATTTTGATAGTCAAACTTTTTTCTTTAAGATAATTCAAACTTGATGCAAGAACATAAAAGATTCCTCGGTTTGAGGCAAATCGATTGACCTACAATATTAATACATTTTTTTTAAAGAGTAGGGAAGTTATAGTAATATATGTATTTTCAAAATCGATTTTTATAGTGAAAATTTTCTCATTCTCATAATTTAAAGTTGATGCGAGAATAGAAGAGTTATGTTGATACAAGATGAATCGATTGACCTGTAATATTAATAAACTTTATTGAAGATTAGGGAAGTTATGCTCATTTATAATATTTGAGTCATCTGTTCCGAACAGAATTTTTTTATTTATCGACTTAATTCAAACTTGGCGCATGAATAAAAAAGACTTTCTGATTATAAATTTTCGAATGGAATGATTCTGACAATTTTTATAAAGAACTCATAAAGCTGGGAAAGGCATAAGTTGCAACAGAACTTTTCCCTTTCCTTTTCCAGCTCGAAAAATTATTATTTCGAGTACAAAATTTGATTTGTCTAATTTGTCTTCATATTTAAAAAAAATTTTGTATTATTTTGTAGTTTTGTATTTTCTGTAAGTTTCTATTTTTAAATTGATCAAAATGAAGACTCTGGTTTGTCTATTACTAAAAAAAATCACTAATGCTTCCTCTCTGAGAAAGCAAATACATTTTCTACCGGGAAACAAAGTGCTGGTTAAATGAGCACCATATAATTATAAATACAAACAAAGTGGAAATACTCGAGATCGAATTCACAGCTAGTTTTATTTGTAGTACCAGGGTCAATCGATTTCCTAAATAATCAGAGTTAAAAGGGGATCTAGCGAAAGGGGATCTTGGTGAAATTTTATTTTTGTCTGAGTGAATCTTATGGTTGAATTTTTTTTCAAAAATTCTCAAAATTCAGGGAGTTACAGGATTTAGAATTTTGAGACACGAATTTTTTGAAAACACCATATCTCCCAAACGACTTATTGAGTTTCAATCCTTTTTGCAGGTGTATTAGGCGTATAATTTATAGGTTAAGAATAAAAAATTTAATAAAATTTCTCGCTCGAAAGCATATTTGTTTTAAATATAAATATTTGGTTCTTGATCATTTTCTCCGTCGATTAAAAAAAATGTATTGTCAATCTGTAAATTTCGGTGATATTAATTTCCTAGTGCTTCATTGATCATAAAAATATGCATTTCGATATTATTTCTTAAGCATAAAATGTATTATATGAATAATAATATGAAAAATTGTCATACAATATCATTTGTTAATCTTATGAACAAATTCTCAATGTAGATTTTTAAAAGCAGAAGAAAATGATTTTCCATCTTAATTATTGTTGAGTGATGTTACCAGTTAAGCATAGTAATACAAATTTTTCAGTTGACATTTTTTGTCAATTTTATGATTAATTGAACATGATCGCGAAAATAATGGAGGGAAAATTAGGAGAAAAAAATTATTTTTTCTGCTCATGGATTTCCACTGTATTTATTTTTTAGTTTAATTTATTTATGAAATTAACAAATAGTACCATGATCAAGTATCACCTTATCTACAAAAGCAAGTAAATTTATCGCTTGAATAGCAATTTAATACGAACAATCCACAATGTTTACTATTTTATATCAGAATTTGTTTATAACAAATAACATTACTTGTTAAACATCTTTTGCTTCTAGACACCCCGACGCATCAAATCCAAGAGATACTAAGTGTACGAAAGTTGTTCACAAAAAGATAGAATAGAAAGGAAATAATCGATATTTGTTTGTTATTTGCATTCACATAACATTTTAAACAATAAACATTTGGAAATCGTTTGCACACATCAATTCTCAATTTTGTTTTTTATTTAGAAAAAAAAACAAAATCTGAAATCAGTCAAGAATTGCATTCTACAAGTTATTTTGAACTTTGTTTTTCACGCGACCATACTAAAAAATTCAGGTCTCCAAACGATACAGTATTCATAAATTATTTTTTATCAAAGGAGATATTCATGAGAAATCGAAATATTCATATTTGAAAAAAAATTAAACATAAGCTGTTGTGGAGGTATTGTGTTATAAAAATTCTCCCGTTTCAAGATTCCAAATTATGTAACATTCTGATTTTAAAGAATTTTAGAAAACCATTGGAACCTTGATATTCAGCCACCCAACACATTGACAAATTGATTGACTCGCCAGGGAAAGCTTCGCAATTTCCATTAGATTATTTCATGCACATATAGTGCCATATATTTTTTCACTCAATGGTTAGAATACTGATCCATCTACCTATAAAAAAATAATGTACTCAATCGATTGCAAATTTTTCCTCTAGAAATATTTTTTAACACTCCCGTGAAAGTAAGCTTATTAGGCTTAGGACGATTTAGCATATCCCTCTTCAATTAGGATTTGTTGAAGTTTAATGAGTAGTATATATTTATTTTAAAAAGCTAATTCAACTATTTCATCTTCATTACCTACAAATTATTTCATGAGGTCCAGGCTCATATTTCAAGAGAAGAATTTAATACAGTACCTCATTTTTAAAAACATTTCTGACTCTTCATCACGACTCTCGGGGCCAAGAAGGTGTCTTGCTTAGTTTCTGAGTGAGAGTTGCTCTAGAAAATGAGGTGAGTTTAGTCGAAATTGGCAAGGCTGAAAGTGTTGTCGAGACACTCTTGTTAATTACATTCCAGTGCCCCTACCTTGCAGTCTACAGGAAGATTTGTTGCTCTCCTTTTTTCCCTCTTTCTTCTTCTCTTCTCCTCCCCATTCTCTCTCTTGCTTTTTTCACTCTTCCGTATACAACTGTACAGAACTTGTACGAAACGAGTTCGCACAAGTGCAGTAAATATAGAAAATGTTTGAGAGCAGAAGTCGCTAGCTGGTTTGAATTAGCTTGCGCGCAAAAGCAGCCGCATAAGCTGAACTAAACCGTACCACCTCCTGGAGTATATCGCTACAAGAAAGCCTTCGAGATTCGCTCTCAAGTGCAAGTTGAACCCGGAGGCGATGGAGTAAGTGCAGAACTAGTGCAACTCTTAGTGGACAGACGAACGTAGAGTTTCTTGCTAGCCACTAGGTTCCCTAGAGCACTGCAATCCGTTACCTCCGACAGCCTTTTCCACCCTTCCCCTCAAGCCCAACCTTACAACCAACCCGTCAAGATTTACCTTCTTTTTGCTGAGAAATTCACCAGGATCCATCACTTGCTTGAAGAAACTTTTGCCGAGGGCAACTCTCTTCAGGTGTTTGCGTTCATTTTATTGTGCCTTAAAGTGATTTCAGCGAAAGCAAAGTTTTATTGAAATGTAATCAAATTTATGTAAAGAGCAGTGTTGGAAACGAAGAGTTGGAGAACAAAGTTGCAAAAAAAGTTATATAATGGAACTAGTTTCAGTTTACATTGAAGTTTATAATGTTTTGCTGACAAATTTACAAAGTAAACCATATACCAAAGCAAGTCAGAAGAAGCAAAGCAAGCACACATTCTGGAAATTTTTTTTTTCTCATAATCACTTTTCTTTCATTTATTTTTTTGAAATTAAAAAAATTGTAGGTTATGTAAGAAATTCGGAAAATAGAGGGTTTCCGACCAGTGTGAAATTTTGAGCAGATTTTCAAGTTGTCCAGTTCCGAATTTTTATTTGAAAAATACATGAGGAGATCCACATCTTATGATCTTATTTCTGTCGAAAGTTTTTAAATCAAACTTTTTTCTCGTATTCATACATTTTTTATTCAAAATTTTTTGACATCTAACTATAACCAGAAGTTATAATAAAAATATATACAAATTCAATAAAACAAATAATTAAAATAATTCATTAGGTGATGAGTTTTAGTTTTTGAGAAATAAAAATCCAACTTTTCATCAAGCCTATTCTTTAATTTTCATATTCTAGAAAAGGAAATTGATAATAGAAGATGGACCTAGCCGATTCCTACTTCTTTAGTTTTACTCTAGGATTATCTATTGAATTTATCAAATCAAATTTTCTTCAAAAAGGCTTATTTCGAACCAAAAAAATGAATCATGAACTAAAATGATGAGTCTTCTACCAAAAAAACTGAATTTTCAAAGAATTCGTTCAACTTCAATTTAATAGTTGATTCTTAAACTGAAAACTGTTGTCATAATTAATAAAAAGGATGCAGTGCATTAGAGGCACTAATTTCCAAATAAAAAGGGTTGAATGAACTGAAGAAACTAATTTCCAGCACAATATATGAATTTTCAACAAAAACAGATTCATTTTCAATTGAAACATACTTAATGGAAGAAATTTGTAGAAAAAAATAATTGTCAATACAATGTAAAAATGTTGAAAAGATATTTATTTTTTGAGATTATGCATTTTGAAGGTTATATAACTATACATTTTTTAGGTTTCTTAAAAAAATGAAGAACGATTTTTTTAAATATCAAATATTTCGCAAAATTATCTAGAAAATTTTGAAGAAAATTTTTTCGTTTTACAGGATTTCACAAAATTTTAGAAAACAATCAAATAATTTTCAAAGATATTCAGAACATGTAGAAGATTACAAGAAATAAGAAAATATTTGATAAATTTTGCAGTTTTAAAATATTGCTTATCTCTTTAAAACTTATGAAATTCCTAAATTGATCAAATTGCCTTACAATTTTCCAGATTCCTTTTTGGGAATTTTTTCAATCTTTCAAAACATCCTTAAAAATCTTTTTTAATCTTCTTAATGAAAATTATTTCATTCTGTTCAAAACTACCGACATTTGTACAAAGCTTTCAAATTAAGAAACATAGAAGGTAACTTGGAATAAGTTTCTGAACCAATATTTTCTTTGCAGGTTCATCTCAGGATGTAATTAAATAATGCTCTCATAATGTAATATTAAAAATAAAAGTTCGAAATAAAGAGAATATTTTGTATTGGGATTTTTTTAATTTTGATAAACACTTGTATGGCAGCATAAAGCAATATCCAATAAATATGATCTAAATTTAGATATCTTTCTGTTAAGTTGGTCGAGGCCCATCGTGTACCGCAACTTACCGAAAACTTCCGGAAATTATCGGTTATTTATAGTGATACATCGATAATTGGCTACTTTGTACATATTATACACGCCTCGAAAATCGAACATTCCATGTACGTGTTGCAAAAGACACGTTTCTTCCACATTTCTTTCGATACAATTAAACAAGCAGGTATATAAAAGTTGAATTAATAATTTTATTTTTAATTAAAAATTGAATTTTTAATCCTCAATCAAATTCAACATCTGGATTGTGATGTATATCTACGTCTGAAATGGAATAGAATGAAAATTTGAGAGGATGATGAAGATGACATTCTCAATGACACACTTTTTAGATTCAGGAATTCAATAGTTAGAAACCAAATTATTTTAAGAAAAAATCTGTACATATAAATTCCAAAGAAGTCTCCCTCTCCCTCTCCCTCTCCC
>CAKNXH010000959.1:320011-370760 GCA_932178445.1 Andricus quercusramuli
CTTCTCCTTCTCCTTCTCCTTCTCCTTCTCCTTCTCCTTCTCCTTCTTGCCAGTTTCTTAAGATGAATTTAATAATATTTTTACTTTTCTGTTCTTTTTTTCCAGTATCGATGCAAGGGAACGTGGGTTTGGATTCGCCGAAAGGTGGTCTGATGATTCGGTATTCTCGAATCGAGCATATTTCATGCCAGATAAGAAGCCCGCTGAGTTAGGGGTTGATCACATCAGGGAGGAGGATGCTGGCATCTACAGGTGTCGCGTCGACTTTCAAATTGGTCAAACGCGCAACTCTAAAGTCAATTTAACGGTTATAGGTAAGTTGAGTTTATCAAACATTATTTTGACGCTCTGAGGTCAAGCACATTAGAAATTCTCTGAAAAAATGAATGAATTTGGGGCTTACTCTAGGGGATAATTTATTCGATCTTAAAAATGCAATTGCAATGAAAAAGAGTATTTTTTTTTAATTTAAGTAGATATTTCAGTGTTTTTTTTGGGTGGAAATAAATAATACTTTCTGATAATAACATCAAATATTTTAACACAACACATTTACGTTTTAATCGAGAATTTTCGATAACTCTACCTGAGTAATATTATTTAACTTTTACTCATGCACGTACTTGACATTTAATATGATTTGCAATATCTAATGATATTCTCATTCTTAATTTTCATTTCTTGAAATATTTTGAAAGTGGGCCAATCTGATATTTACTTGCTTATCCTTCTCTTTTTCACACTAAATTTGGACATTAGAAATTACAAACCGAACTTAAATGCGTTTAAATTTGATATAATATAATTTATAAACTACACCTAGAGGATCTTATCTTTAATTTAAAAATTCCTTTTACATCTACTTAATCTTCTACATAAAAATCCGGCTTAAAAGGTCTCTTCAATATTTTACTGACCCTAAACGACCCCCAAGTGACGATTTCTCAGAATCCTGGGCACGAAATTCCGACTTGGTTTTAAAGCACTCTACTATTATTCAAGTTTGAATTTTAAGTACCCGTTGAAATATATGCCTACTTAAGAGACTGGTTGTCTCAGAAGCTCCACAACAAAAGAGTCTTCAGATGTAGAGCAACTTTTTCTAACCGAGACTTCCATTCTGTATTATGCGGCATTTATGAAATGAACAAGTCGTTTTATTGCTATCCTTAAGTATTCCTTGGTTAATGCTTTCGGATTAAAGTTCTCCGAATATGGTTCAATTCTCGTAAATTTGAATGGTCTTAAATATATTGAAGCATCTAAAAATTAACGGTGTGCAATCAGAAAGCGTTTACGCTTAAATTTTATTTACTAGCTTCAATTTCCCAACAATCATTAAGAAAGATTAAGAATTTTAAAGCTAGGAACATATATTATCTTGACATACAACGTTAAAAAAGTAGTAGTGTTCAGAACTGAAGAACTTTAAATTCAAGCACTTAAAGGTAACAATTACAATCTACATAAAAAAGTCCTTGAGAAAGAAAAGAAATTTAATTTGAAGTATTTATAAATCCTATTTTTTCAATCATTCAAGAGTTATTCATTTCAAATTTTGACATTGTGTATTGTAATTTCTATTCGTAGTGGATTCGTAGAAGTCAAAATGAAACTATTTTTTATTTAAATTATTCTTATTATTATTTTTATATAATTATTATTACTATATAATTTCAAATATTTCAGAATTGAACTGAGTCGAATGTACTTTTCTTGGATAAAAAATTTTCTTATCAACAAAAAGAACCATGCTTCATTTTGTATAGAATGGCCTTAGCCTTAATACCTGATCAACATTTATTACTAAGGAATCCTCTCATACTAAATTTGAGAACAGTTTTAACAAATAAAATACCAAAAATTACATTTTTAACTTGACAAAGTTATTATTGTCTCTAATTCTTGTATTTTTAAACTAGAGATTACAACCCAACTAAAAGTTTTCGTTATTCGTTCTTCTCTCTTTCTGAATGCTAAAATGAGAAGTGTTTCAACAGGAGTACCACGAAAATCGTATGCTCGACCTCGAGTCATCACCTATATATAAAGAAAAAACCTCGTTCCGAGTTGCCTGAGTGTGAATTATCAAAAATGTATGCGCAAACCGCGTAGCGGGTCCACGTATATAGAAATAATACTAAAGAGGGGTTGAGTGCCCCATCCTTCTCTTCAAAAGCCTGAATAACGTTAATCCAGAAAAACAGGTAAATGAAATATTTTTAAATCCGCGTGAAGGTTTTACCTGTTTTCAGTTAAAATAATGAACGAATGTTTGCAAACTCACTTCAATTAAAACTTTTAAATTCATGTGCAAAATTACCGGGGCTTAACTATAAATGCGATCGAAGAGCTGCAAAATTAATTCCCCTTCAGTCTGCTTCCTTTTTGGGGCTTCGCAGCCCCAGGCTGAAACCCTTATAGTTTATGTTGGGTATCTATCGTCCTAATTTTTCTTTGGGTCTTCCTAACTCTCAAATTTCTTCTATCCAAAATCTTAACCAACCCGATGGGACTCAAATCAATCCACAGGACCCCACCTATCCCTCATAATCTTGAATAACCATTGGGGCCTTTACTACATCACGGAATCCTTTATATCCCTCGGAGCCTCCTAATGCCATGAAACCGAACTCATCGCACAAGACCCCATTTATTCCTTGGAGCCTCGCGATTCCCAAGGAAATCTATCCCGCATAACCCCATCTATCGCTCAGTACCCATACTATCCTACGGATAATCACCGATAGCATAGAACAACTCACAAAACCCAACCTATCCCTCGGGACCTTGCATAACTCTCGGGGCCCTTACTATCCTACAGGACCCTTAATATCATTCGCGACCCTTCGTATTTCGTGAGACCCCACTTATCCCTCGGGCCTCTGTCTATCATGCAGCACTCCTCGCCCTGTTCTTCGGGCCCCCCTGATCCTAAAAGTCTCAAACTTACGATACAACGGGATCTTACTGTTATTCAAGACCCTTCTTATCCCGCGAGACTCTACTCACCTTTCGGGCCCACGGAGTATATCACAAGTCCCAACCTATCCCTCGGGACCTTAAATAACCTACAGGACACTTGCTATCATCCAAAACCCTCCTTATCCTGCGAAATCTCAATCATTCTTCGGGTTCTTTTCTATCTTATAGGACCCAAACTATCCCTGGGACGCTACCTATTCCTTGGAACTCCAGAAGTCTCACGAAATCCCCCCTATTTCTCTCAGATAGCACAAAAGTTTTCCTGAATGTTCCCGGAGCGTTTCAATGAAATGTTCAAAGAATTGCGAAAAATGTTCTAGAAAGATTTCCGGAAGTAGGTAAATGTTTGCGTATCAAGGAATATTTTCAAGGAAGCTTCAGGGAATGCTTGTGATAAATTTCATTCTTAAAATTGATGTGATTAATATAATTCGAACATTCCCCGAAACTTCCTTGGGACACCACCTAACCCACGTGACACCACTCGTCTCTCGGGACCTTACTATCTCACAAGACCTCCCTTATCAATGAGGTCCCAACCTAACACACGAAATCCCATCAACCCCTCGGTACCCATACTATCCCCCAGGACAAGACCTATAGCATGGAACAACCCAGAGGACCCTACACCTTAGGACACCTTCTACCGCACGGGATTCCAACTTTTCCTCGGGACTCCAGCGATGCCACTGGATCTCCCTATCCCTCGGGACTCACCTTTTTCACGAGTCCTATTTATCCCTCGGAAACTCACCTGAACCGCGGAACCCCATCTTGCCCTCGGGAGCCTCAATATCCCACGGGACACACAAGACCCCTCTTATTGCACAAGACCCCCCATCTTTTTTGTTTATTAAGTAGGCTACGAAACCCGTCAACCCAATACTTTGCATACTGATGATTTCAGAGGATAATACAATATTTCATTCTATTTGAATTACCCCCCCCCCCCTCCTACCTAACTCCTCTCTTGATTCTTATAGTGTCAGCAAAACCCCAAAAAGTATGCTCAAAATTACAAAAAATCTGGAAAGGAAGGTTTGCGTAGGTCTGAAAAGCAGGATATAAAATGAATAATTCTTTGAGAATTTTTAAAAATGACGCTTCTGTGAAAATATACTAGAAAGAAACAAAATAGTTCGATCTAAAACCGAGACTCAATAATATAATAATAATAATGTGCTTAAAAATAAACGCGTGGGTCGTATATATTGAAGATTACATTTATACGTGAAAAATATTTTTATATTCACGACCCCGCTTCTATTTTTAATTACATCATTATTATTATTATATTATCATGAGGCCCTCAATTAAAATCGAATCATTTTGTTTTGTGTTAATACACTTTAGTAAAGTGTTGTTTTATAAGAAAATGTAATACTTTTACTGGTGACACCAACAATAATTTCAGCAGTCTGTATTTTTATTTCAAAATTTGAGAAAAAAGGTTTTTAGAAAACAGCCTTTAATCGGCAAATGTAAGAAAAGTATTAAAAACGTACAATTTTATCACAGAAATGCAGCAATGTGTAACTGAATTTTGGAAACTTTTATGCAGTGTCTTTCTCGTTCGTGCATTTGTCTTCATGTCATTGGAAAAGCCCATATCCACGCCGGATCGTCACGGCGTCGTGTCGAGTGTTGCGTGGATGGTTATGTAAAATGTAAATGTTTTCCCAGAAGTTGTCCCCATCAACGAAAGTGGTGAAAATTTTACTGGAAATCCCTCGAGAACTAAACTAGCACCTCTGCACGTTTATCTAAAATGCTCTCACTTCGATGCGAGTAAACTGGTTCTATTTTCGAATTATCACCATACTATAAACGCATGCGCGTTATGTAAATTTTGTCAAGTCCCAGGTCAGGAATAATACATATTCCGCGAAATACTCGGGAAATGCACTCTGCACAGAAGAGACTACACGGCACGGCGGTAACTTCTGTGATGAACATTTTACCAGCCAGACCTTAGGGATCGTTCATGTACAAAGTTACGCGTTTTTTTTTGTTTATATCGTTGTATCCTGTTTAATTTCATGTAAATTTCATTTTCATTACCATTTGGACAAAAAAAAACGCGTAACTTAGAACATGAACTATCGATTGTTAGAAATAAGTATGCAAATGTGAAATGACATACTTCAGGCCAATATATTTATAGTGTGAACCATCTTAGTTCTTAATCTCAAAATTTTGTGAGGAAAACCCATTAAATTATGAATCTATACAAGAAAAAACAGAGTTTAAAAATATGAAATATGAACGTCAAAAATTTCAGATTGAAAAAATTAATAATATTCACCTTCAATAATTAACATTTTAAAAAATAATTTATAGTTGCCAGCTGGATGTAAAAAGATAGAGATCCTATCTTTTTTAATACCCTCTTCTCTATTTCATCGCATCATACATCTATTGATATCTATATTTTTCTATCTATTTTTTAATTTGACAACAATCTTTTCCTATCTTTTCGTCAATCTATATTTATTTTTATCATTTTCAATCCTCTCTTTTCTATCTTACCCTATCCTTGATCTATCCACGTCAACCTCAAGGTTTCTGGCTGGAAGTAAAAAGATTAAAAAAGATAGAAATTGGATAATAGAAAAAGATAGAAGTATTTTATCTTTCCTTCTATCTCTCAATAGCTCACTTTGCATTCCTAAAACGCTTTCTCTTCCTATCCCCAGTCTCAATAATGTTCTATCTCTTTCTCTACCTTTCGTGACCGAGGACGCTTATCTTTTTCTACCTCTTAATCTATCTATCACAAATTTCAATTTTTTGCAATCTCTTCATCTTTTATAACCAAAAATCCTTATATTCTTCTTTACCTCATTCTGAATGTTTAATATGAATTTGAATCTTTGTTCTGTCTCTTCTTCTATCTTCCGTGATTGAGTACTCTTATCATGTTGTATCCCTTAAAAATTTGAGAATTCATCGAAAAGTTAGACATTTATTCAAAAACCTAACTTGATGTTGATCACATATGTACCAGAAAGAAAACGTGATGTGAATTTAGATTGATAAAGAGATAGAAAAAGATGGACGATAATAGACGTAGTAAAGGATGAAATAGAGAAGACGAGATTTAGTAAGATAGATTGGAATTCAGATTAACAGAAGTAGAAAAATATTGACATGGATAGATTAAGGATAGGATAAGATGGAAAAGGAAGGTATCAAAAAGATAGACGTGAATTAATATTGAAAAATAGTTGAAAAAAATACACTTTGATAGATGCATGATACGATATGATATGGTAGGAGATATTGAAAAAGGTAGACGTGAATTTATTTTGACAAAAAAGTATAAAAAACAATTGACATGTATAGGAGAAGGATAGGATGAGAGAGGAAAGAGGGTATGGAAAAAGATAGACGAAAATTTTGATTGACAGAAAAATAGTAAACGATTGACCTTGATAAACGTAGTATACGATGTGATAAACGAGTTAATATATAAAGTATATGGTTAAGAGTTACTTAAGTTGAAGCAATGACTAAAAGACTACAAATTCCTAAAATTATTAGTAGAATTAGTGATATTTTCTGGTCATAATTTATGACTTCGACCTTTAACAAGAAATTATTAATTTTTTAAGACCAAAGGGGTGTAAAAACTTTTCGGAAACTTCCGTGAATATATCCAGCATGATATTACATTTTTACAACCATCAGAAACTTGTTTTCTAATATAAAAGTTCTTTCACGTTCAAGAATCCAATATTCGGGGATATAAAAACAACTAAAACGTTGTTCAACTCAGTCGGACAAATTTATTAGAGATAAAATCCACAAGATTGTCACAAGATTGTAAAATAAAATCTTGTAAAATGATGATAATAGTGATAGAATAGTATAATGGAAATAGGGGTTCAGAAAACTGAAATTCAATTTATCCCACTTAAAAATTGAACGCCAAAAAATTATACCTCTGTTTCTTACTGTGTTGCCACATGCACATATCATGACTAAAGGGAAAAGAAATTTTGAGTGTCAATAAAAATCATAAATCATTAAACATGCTCGTTAAATGTATTTCAGAAAGGAATCCCTAAATTTTTGTTAATGGCGCGAAAAGAAGTGTCAAACAAGTTATTTTGTCTAGCTCCAACTTTTTTAAATTTGAAGATAAAAACTGCAACAACTCTACATGGGCTTTACTGTCCGGAAGATGTTGATGCAGATATGCTCCGGAAATTTCCGTTTGTTTTATTTTCCAGCGAGGGGAAATTGAATAATTAAACGATGCACGTCTCTCGACTAACATTGCAAATGGAATCGCTCGTTACGTGAAAGCGGACTTATTATGATTTTCTATTCAGTCGCTACGTGCCCGGTATTTTATGTCTGAGTGCAAATCGGGCAAATTTAAAAATTAACGTTTTACGTGCACCTGCAATAATCGCATAGTTAATTTATGGTCCATATGCAAAAGAAAATTTTCAAATTCAATGTCATTAAGGTATTATAAGATCGTTCCGTTGGTTCATTAATTTTATCATAAATTTGCAGTATATATTTGTCAGAACAATATGAGATGAAAATTTAGAAACTATTTCTGCATGAAGCTTTAGTGGCGCATCTTTGAAAATTTTTACAGACATTTTTAACAGTGTAGAAAAAACCCACTTCATCAACTTTCTGTATTGATTCTATAATTTTAGTCTCAAATTCTTGAAAATTTCGGAATTTTTCATCTAAAAGAAATGATTTACGAAATATCTGGAAGATTGGCTTTCAAACGTCTTCAAGTTTCTCGATGTTTTATATCTAAAATTTAATAATAAAATTCATTGCTAACTTTTAGTTTTCATTTAGGGGAGAGTGGTCCTTAGTCGGAAAAAAAGAGATTTTGTCAGGAACACAAGATAAACAGGGTTTAATGGCGCTTTAATGTCTTTGGTCAGGTACCACGATCCAGCGAAAAGTGAATAAGTCGCTTTTTGCTAATTCTCAGAATGGTGGTCCTAAGCCGGCACCCCCGGGTCATGAGTCAGAACATAAGGTTTTCCGCTATGATGCAAGAAAAAGGGCATATTGTGTAAGTTTTAGAAAAAAATGGACAAATTTAAACAATTCACAAGGAGAAAAACAAGTAGAATATTGACAAACATTATTTAAAGGATGGTCACCAAACAGAGACAAGCAACATGCAGTCAAAACACAACCAAACTTAAAAAAAACAACAAGAGGTGAGTGACATGAAATTTAAACACAAGAAAAGAAAATGACTCACAATTAGCAACAAAAGCAAAAAAAAATATACCGAATCAGGACCACTACGAATGTTTATACATTTCATGCTATTACGCACACGAAACAAATCCGAATGAAGAATCGACTTTATCAGGCGCGAAAGCACACAGAACACAGAAACCAACGCTTTACCCACAGTGCCGACTTAGGACCACTCTCCCCTGCTGTTGATTCAATTTGCAACAATTATTGTAGCGAAATTTTTTATTTTTCTCGCACAGATCAGAAACTAACTACTTTAACGAGAGGATGAAACTCAGATTTGTTAAAAAATATTATTCTTTGCCCCTAATTCTTTGAAACCAAGGGCTAAAGGGGTAAACGAAAATTGCAGCTTTTCCGAAGTATTTCAAAGAAATTTAGAGAAATTTCAAAGGATTTTGGAGGATTCTACAACAAGTTGAAAGAATAAAGGGAAAGGGATGGGATTTCAAGAGATTTATTTCAAACTTAAGAGTTGATAAATTTTAAATTAAAAGCGTTTACAATCGTTCAGTTTCAAATTGAAATAATTTCACAATTGTAGAAGTAAAATAAAATTCAATTTGAAATTGAAACTTCCAAGATTGTAAGTGGAGCGTTTGAATTTATTAGTTTTTAATATTGTACAATTTTAAATTGAAGCGTAAAATTTAAAATTCAAGACTTTCAAGATCCAATAATGGAAAAACTTCAGATTTATGTTTTCCAAATTGAAGAATTTTTAATTTTTAGGAAATTCACAGGTTTTTTTTATGAAATTTAATTAATTTTATTGAGATAAATTTAGAGAGATTTGAATCATTTCATAGAAGTTTCAATGGGGTTTAAAATATTTCACGGGATATTAAAACAAAAAGTTTAATTGAAAACGTTCCTGATCGAATAGCTTCAAATTCGAATGATTGTAGGATTGATTCTGGAAAAATCATATTTTTAGCGTGCTAGCTTTCTAAGTTAATTATTAATAATTTTAGTTGTGGGCATCAATTCAAAATGATATCGCATTCTTGAAAATTGGCACTTTGAAATTTAAACGTCCAAATTTGCAGCGATTCAAATTCAAATATTTCCTAATATTTGCGACAATTCTACGGTTTGATAACGCTTGTCATCGGAAATGGGAATTTCTGAAGAAAATTCATCAAAGAAAAATCGTCAACAAGATTTTCTATTTCAAACGATTTTAGATTATGTTATTCAGCGTTTTTCGCAAGAAATTGGTTCTTTCAAACAAAGATCATTAGATTTCAAATTAAATTAACAATTTTGACCAATTGTAGGTTATATATGCTTTTTTTACTGGCAAATTGGTATTTTTAATAAAAAACTATTTGATTTCAAAGATACAAAATATTAACACAACTTTCTATTTTCTGTAATTTTAGCATTTTTTTACCTCAAATTGGTGTGTTCTGTTGTGTTGAGATAGAAATACAATTTCTAGCTTTCTATTCTAACTACCCTAAAATTTCTGAAATACCAAAATTAGAAATACCACGTTAAAAATACAAATTTTTTCGCAAATTGTTTTTTTTTTATTGAAAATGATTTGATTTCAAAGAATATTTACAATTTTACAACAATTTAAATTACATATCTTGAAGTATTTTTTACCTGAAATTTGTATTTAAAAAAATCAATAGATTTAAATTCAATGATGTTTGTATAAAATGATAACATATACTATCTTAAACAATTTCAAATTTTTATAATGTTTTTCGTCATAAATTAAAATTTTTATCAAAATTGATTTCAAAGAAAATTCACAATTCTTGAACAATTTTAGGTAACATTGTCGCTTTACATGGAAATTTTTCATTAAAAAGACATAATTATAATTTGAATAAGATTTAAAATTTTGCAACGATTTTGCATCATCTTATTGTTTCCCGTCTAAAATTCGTATGTTTAATAAAAAATTCAAAATATCCTAAAATATTTCAAATTCTTTGAAATATTTTGAAAGAAGATCGAAATTTTTTCAACAATTTTAGGTTATTTTCACGTGTTTTACCGAATATCAACTTCTTATACCGGAAATCTATATATTTAATAAAAAATCATTGGATTTCAAAAAACATTAATTTTTTTTTGAAAGTTACATGTTAGGTTTGAGTTTTCCACCGGAAATTGGCATAAATTTCAAAGAAGATTTACAATTCATATACAATTTTAGATTTTGACATTTTTCACCGGAAATCGGTGATTATAAACAAAAGAACATTAGGTTAAAATAAGAGTGAACATTTTTAATAAATGCTATGTTAGTGTTTTCAATTTTAAATTGGTATCAATGATAAATATATAGATTTGAAAAAAGCTTTATAACATTTGAACGATAACATGTTATTTTAGCATTTTTCCTGACAATCGGGTATTTTAATCAAAAATAGTTAGAATTCAAAATAAAATTCACGAAATTTCCCCAACATTTTTCAAGCTAATTATTTGAAATAATTTGATATAATTTAATCTCAGGAAATCGGAAATTCAATTTAAACAAAATGTCTTGATGTGTGTGCGTGCGTAACTTTTATCTGTTCACTGTATTTCGAAAAGTAAAAGATTGGTGTACAGCTCTTATAGGATTTTGAGCTAGATTGAATAATTCAAAGTGTTTTTTGCCTTTAGAAGTTAAAAAAAATGTCACGATGTTCATATGAGAACAACTTTTTTGCAATTGGGAATATGACCATACTGTGTCTAATGTATTTTTTTCAGCTTTGACAAGCATCGATTGACTTATTATGGAGGAATCTCTCATGTCCTACCAGTACCGATTTATGAAGCTTGAAAAAATTGTTTATTCTATTTAAATGAGAAAAGCTTCCTTTATAATAGGAATACTACAGCACTCTATCTGATATATTGGCTTGCGTCTTCAAGACATGTTTTTTGTTTTCCATTTTTTTCTTTGTTAGAAAAAAACTTTCTTCTATTTGGAAGAAAACTTATTTGAAACCTATGAACAGGCAAAGTGCTTATGAAAGAGCACAAAGATAATAATTCAAAGCAGTATATTAATTTGAAGTTAAGATATTGATTTTCATCAATTATACAAAATATTGTCCCTGCTTTTCATTTCTATCATTTTAGACAATAGATACTACAAACAGAGAAATTCCCTCTTGTGTAAGAACAATGTCTCTTGACACAAATATAAAGGTTAAGCGGATTTTCATTCGTCTCAGAAAGAATCTTTTTACAGCGAACATTATTGCGCTTGCAACAAACTTCATATAGTCTTTCAGCCAAATAATTTTTTTTCGGTAAAAAAAAAACATTTTGTTTCAAAACAAAACACGCAAGAGGACGATGGTTTGGTTCTGAGAAAAATTTGTCTCTGAATGAAAATACTCAATTTTTGTGTTAATATCAATTTCATATTTTGATTAAAAAATTGCGTTAAGCTGAACAAATAATAATCACACGTGCAGCGCCTATGTTTGTTTCCT
Source organism: Andricus quercusramuli (assembly GCA_932178445.1). Taxonomy (NCBI): domain Eukaryota; kingdom Metazoa; phylum Arthropoda; class Insecta; order Hymenoptera; family Cynipidae; genus Andricus; species Andricus quercusramuli. The sequence continues at coordinate 331,705 of CAKNXH010000959.1, forward strand.
AAAAAAATAAAACGTATCTAATATTCCGCTTAAAAAAAGAAGAAAGACCATTTCTGTCGCAGAGCATTTTGATGTCTGCGAAGACCTAAAAATATACATTCACAACCTTTTGTCAAAGATTTGTATTCAGTTACACTCGATAACATCACGGAGACTTTGTGAATAGGGCACTCGATAGTCACGGCCAATGCGCTCATACCGAATATCTACTCAGAGATAGATATGCTTCTATTACTACAAAGGCCCTCGACCCACGGCATAGAAATTCGCTTTGACGAGGGCTGGGAGAGTCGAGAATCCTTTCGCGTCGTTTCGGATGCTTTGCATTAGCGAGTCTTGGAACGTGAAGGAGCAGAATCGAGAGAAGGAAAGCAGCTTAAAGTATTATTGGGTTTTTAAAAAAGTGCACCAAAATCTTACCTCGGAATAGTGCCGAGCAGTGGCCTCCTAAAAACACTCTGATATTAAAAAGTTCAGAATCTACCTGCAGAGGAGATTTTCCACATCAAATGTGAAAGCCAATATTAGGGATTCAACATAATGCGTAGTAAAGTCCAATATTCTATTTGATATACACTAAGAGGAAAAGTTTTAAAGGAAAAGCATCGTCCTCTTGGCTGTTTTCTTTCGAACTACGTGAATATCTTTTCTATAGGATCAGAATTATTTGGTTGGAAGACTAGGTGAAGTTTGTCGCATAAAGATAACTTTTGCTGTATCCATATTTATTTCGGAGTGAATGAAAATCCTCTTAACCATGAAATAAGAAGAAATTTCATTTGTGTCAAGATAAATCCTTTTGTCACAAGAGGACATTTCTCTGAGTGTAGTTCATAGATAACTACTCTCTAATATTGTAAAAATATTTCGCCGTCACCTCTGTATCAATATTTGTCTGACATAAATTGACGTATACTACTTAAGACTAGATGCGTCTGGTATCAAATGACATTTGCTACTGGCACCTATGGCTGGATTACAACAACTCAGACTACTGGGCATCTCTTTTCTCTAATTATAAAACATATGTTGCTTGAGTCTTAGAGCGTCCCACTGGAAATGACTTATCCTACTTAAAAATATGATGGATACATTCCTGGCTATTCCAATGTTGTACAAGGAACGACTTATGCTACTTGATCACTTGACTGATTGATACTAATTCACGTACATTACGGCTGACTTGAAACGACATGCACTACTTAACCCCCATTATGTCAAATTTAAAATGACTAATTCTACTTCATATATCGTATGATTCTCTATGGTAGCCCTTATTCACATTGTGAGAAAAATGTTTACATTTTTGTATTCTACTCGTAAAAAAGTTTCATTGCTTCAAACAAAATTTTATTGGATTGGAAGAAAATATGTATTGGCCCTCAGTTGAAGAAAAGTTTCCTTGTTTCGAATGAATGAAGGTTCCCATTAATCTAACATGAGGAAAAGGCATTTTCCTCTGCATATGTGATTCAAACGTGAAACTATGGTACTGACTCAACTTACAATACATGACTCTATTCACAATGCGTAAGGGAAAAAGAATCAGCCATAATTTTGAATATTTTATAACTGAAAGACAGTTTCATGGGGCCCCAAAAAATCAGCCATGAGTGCTAAATGAGAGTTTCCCGTGATAGTATGGTTAATGTCTACATTGAACAAATCTTTTTTGCAAAAATATATATGACTGGATAATTTTTTGATTTGAAATTAATTGTAACTGATTTCTAAATGTTAAAACAAATACAAATTTTTTAACATTGATTTGTTGTAGACGTCACTTAATAGGTTTATATTATAGATACTGTGAGTTTCATGAAGAATTCAAAAAAATGTTGATGTTTTTTTAATAATTTCTAAACTGCTTTAACAATATTATATGTTTCATATTAGGCCATTGAAGAAAAACAGGAAAACGTATTTCATTAGCAATTTTTTTTAACAAATTTGGATATTCTTATGTACCATGAATACAAAATGCCTTTATTAAGAATCCACTTGGTTTTAAAAGAAATTGCATCGCCCTAATAATTATGAATGGTTTAAAAAAACTCTAAAAATGTATAAGCCGTAATAAAATATCGTCTTCAATTTCCAGATAAAAATATTTTTAATAGAGTAATTCAACTTTTAACCACGTAGTTGAATTTAAATCCAAAAGCAAGTTTCCGTTGCTTAAACAATTGTAAATTTTTCAAATCATTACTTGAAAAGAAATGTGTAAATATGGTATGTTTTTCAGATGAATATTTCTTTCATAATTATTAATTTTACAAATACTTGTTAAACTCATATTTTAATTGGACGTGTTGAATTTTCAGCAAAATAGTTGAATCTTCAACTGGAAAATAGCAATTTTCAACCAAGAATCAAACAGATAAATTCAGAGCTGAAACAATCAATTTTCTACAACAACAAAAACGTTTCTCCAATCCGAAAAGAATCATTTTTAACAAAGTACATGAATTTTCATTTGAAAAAGATTAATTTTCAACCCAAAAGATGAATCTTCAACTAACCAAATAAATTATTAACAAAGTATTTCAAAATTCAACCAAGAAATTGAATTCACAACCAAAAATTATGGTAACATTAAAATAATAAATAATAATTACCCCTCTGAGTTACACCTATTTTCCGATTAATTATTGAGCTACACCTGGGTCCTCAGTGACCCCCAATATTCAAACATCTTTTATATAGGTTCAAAGTGCACCTTTTTGAATAAATCGGAGTGAAATGGAATCGTCAGAATGTCTAGAAAAATATTAAACCAATGCGAAAACAATATCTACATTATTTTAAATTTTGTGCAAATAAATGTAAACGAAAATTCTAAAAAACTGCAAAAATGACTTTTTTCGGGTTTTTAATGTTATTTCTTCTATGTTTCACGTAATTGAAAAAAATTAGTGGGTTTCTGAATCCGTAGACCTTGCTCTACAAAACTGTTCAAATGGTTTTTCTATTCTTTCTAAAAAGTATATTTATTTCACTAAGTGAATGTGCACTATGTGCTAAATTTAAAAAATCACATTTTGGGCTGTTATTTGTTTTCAAATTGCACTTTTACAGCAAAAAATGCGTGTAAATTATAATTTAAGATGTCAGCTGTCTAATAAGAATGGAAAAAGAATCATTGTTAATTAAAAATTGTTTAAATAAACAAATAAGGTAAAAAATTTTTTACAAATGCATATATGTGAAACACTGTTACATTTATTGACATGAAAATGAAGTAAAGTCAACAACATAAAAAATAATAATAGTGAAATATAAAATTTTAATGTTAAACATACAAATAATTTATCCTAATTAATTGGTAGAACAAGGGGCTCGCTTTGTCAATTGGTCACTTATTTCTTGAGGAGGAGGAACTGTAATGTCTAGCATTGAAATAATGCAATCCCTTAAACTTCTTTGCGAAGTCACATTCGTGAGACGCTGACTCTTATTTTTCAATAAATTTTTTTTTTTCACTGAAACACTATCGAATGGACTAAATTAATAATTTTGAACCGAAAAATCCACTAAAAATTTTTTGTTGAATTTTCAACCGATTAACTACACCTGGGTCCCTGGTGACCCCGAAAAATTTTTCCAACCGTCCTGCACGAAAACCAGGGTTCAATTAAGAACGCCACTAGGCCCTTCAGATGCGCGTCATTTTCCCCCTAATTTTCAGCATATTTGCTCAACCCCTTCAAACTTTCCCTTTCCAGAAACTTCACTTTTAGAATCGCTCGGGGTCATGGAGGACCCACGTGTTGCCCAGAGGGTTACTAAGATTGGTACCAGATTAGGAAGAGATTTTCGATATATTTTTCAAGAATTTCCGATATCTTGAATAGTTTGAAAAATTCAAAGATGACATAAATTGTAATATTTAGAGAAATATTTAAAAAATTCTTACGGTATGTATCGACAATATGTTACTACGGACATTTCATAAAAATTTAGTGTACTTCGGTTGGATGGATTCTGCTACAGATATGAGCACAGGTGAACATTTTTTTACAATCTTTTAACAATAATGCCTTTTTCATGCAAGAGAATAAAATATATTCCTATAAAATCTTATAAAAAATAAAGTATCGGTTAAGTTTAGCGAACCTAGCTACTCTTCATTTTGAGTTGAAATGAAAAAGTCGAAACGAAATTTTAACCGAATAATAGTGAAATATGAATATTCATATAAATCTATAATTAAACTTTTTTGTGACATTTTATAAAACTTTGCAGAATTGAATGCAATAAGTAAAATGGTTTGAATAAAAAATTGGCTGAGTATGGAAAATATATTGTATAATATAATCCCGCTAAATTGTATAACGTTTGAGGTGAATTTTTAAAATGAATTCGAAAATTTCTGTAGGGCACTTTATACAGAAGTTTCTTTATATATTTCATCATGAATATTTTCCCCCAAATTACTCGGCTATTCTTCATTTTACAAATTCATACAGTTGTACCTGACGGATTTTTTGCATCACCAATGTTTTTAGTGCGATACGTATACCTTCAGAGTTCATAAATGTTAACATCTATCTATAAACAATGTTCAGATAATTTCAACATTTTAAATAACATTTTGGCATGCAAGTGGAGTAAAAATTAACATTTCTCGTAAGGCCTCAGAACAGTCGTTGCTATGCTCATTTCTATGCAAATGGTGTATTTAGAATTTATTTGGAAATTTCTTTGCGAAAATAATCGACCACCATATAAAAATTCAACTCCAAGTGGATTATTAATTTCTTATCAAGTTTTTTGATTCATGCACGTGAAATTTGTTAAGAGATAACAGAATTGATAATAATTTAGTTAATTAATGATTGATAATAATTTATTCAGTTATTAATTAATAATAATTAAATTAATCATTCATTAAATTCTGAGTGTGGCAACCAGACGTACTATATTGTGCCTTTAGTACTCACTTTTGATATTTATTAATTAAAATAAACGACAACGAAACGATTTCAATTGAATAATTATTTTAAAAATGAAAAAAAGGAAAGATGGACACTCGGATATCCGGGGTGTGGAAGAAAGTGGATGAAGTTGCCTATGCACACAAGGGTTAATATTGCGCAAAATTCCCATTTATAGCTGATTCTTATTCTCTCCAGTATTTTCATATTCAAATCATACATTAAGAAGAAGCTGCTTTTTTCCTTGTTGAATGAATGGAAACTTCATGGTCTTTGAGGCAGGGGTTAATATTAACCAATTTTGCTTAAATCTAGAAATACTTTTTTTGGACATTCGGAAAAAAACTAGGGAGTGAGAAACGACAGATATGATTTTGAAAAATAAGGGTCACCCTAATGACTCATTTAAAACAACTTATCTTCAAAATTTCTCCTGGCTGACTTGAATGACTTACACTACTTGGCATTTATTATCCTACGTACACTCCTTGGGTCTCTGATGTCCGGCTATAAACGTCCTATACTACTTGTCAAAGATTACGCCAGATACAAATTGACTTATACTTCTACATGTCCGCTGTGGCTGACTTATGACTACTTATACTACTTAAAAACTGTGATCAAAATTTAAACGACTTCTACTACTCGACGTCTCGTATGCCTGACTTAAAACAGCATACTATTCAAAATTTCACCTTGCTGATTTAATTCTCAAGAGTTCAACCTGTCATATTTAGAAATTTTAGTAAGAAACATGTTATTAAATAATCAGGGGGCCAGCACGGAAAAAATGTATATTGATTATCTAAAATCAAAAGGAAAAAACTTTTGGCAAATGAAATTAATAATTTACGCAGATAAAGTTATTTTTTATGAATAAAATATTCAATCTCTTCGGATCGAGAAATCTAATGTGTTTTTAGTTTCTCGTAGTTTAGAATGATTGAACAATGTTTTATGACTAATGTAAAACTTTCTTGACTTCACCGATGTATAATTTGATTCTGTTCGTCTTTATTTCCTGGAAATCGTATTATTATCTAGAGATACATATAATACAATAAAACGGTGGCCTCTATTGTTCAAGCTATTCTTCAAGTACCGTATTATGTTATGAATTATTCTGGTTTTGTAACGATTGAGTATAGAAAGGGGCTTTGTGTTATGTGTTTCTCTGTCTGACCACATAATCGACTTCTTCTAGTGAAAATGTACGAAATAAGGAAGAATACTGTTTCACACACCAGTTTGATATGTAGCTCTTTTAGAATTCTAAGCCCTTTAATTTAACACATAAATTATGTGCATTTAATTGAGCGATAAATTCAAAAGATACAGCTCATAAGTAATTATTGATCGTATTAACATTTCTTGAAAATATCACTTTTCAAAAATAATGTTAAACAATTGTAAACTCACCTGTCTGTATTGTTTATTCAACCACTTTTTTTCTTAACTATAGCAGGATTCAATGCAACTCAATGAAATTCCACACGATTCAATGGAATTGAATTAAATGCAGCAGAGCTTACAGTACTTCACTCGAATCCGATGGAAATTAACAAAATTCATTGGCGGTGATTCAAACGAAATTCAATTAAATTTATCACACAACAATGAACTGCATGGTATTTATAAGTATTCAAGTGCTTTCAATGCAGTTTGATGGAATTTAACCTAACTCAATAGAATTGGAGGTGAAATAGCGTAATTCAGGGCATTTTAATGTAATTAACCTAAATTCAATTGAAATCTCTTCAGCTCAATGCAAGTTAAAAGAATACAATGGAATTCTAACTTTACCAAGAAAATTTAATTTAATTGCTATTTTCCCTTGATCTGCGCCAGTGAGATTTACTTGATACAAATAGCTAGGGACGATTCACTGAATCAAATCAGTACTCAATTATAATTGAGTAAAGTCTGTTTGTCAATAATTATTGAAAAACAGAATTTACTGATCGACTCCAGTGAAAACTTCACTGCCAATTAATGATATTTCGTTGTTCGTCGGTGAAAATTCTTACTGATTTTATTCAGTGATAAATTTCTCACCGATTCAAATTCGTGAGTTGCATTCAGTTGTTAGTAAAATTCAATGGCAAATTAAGGGAATTGATTTGAACTACAAATGAGTTAAAAAAAATTAAATGCAGCTCAATGGAATTCAATGCTATTTTAAAGCTATTTTAAATTTAAGTATATTCTACTTTATTCAACGGTATTATACGGTATATAGTGAATTGAAACGTAGTTTAACGATGTCTATCGGTATTTAATCACATATATCAGAATTCACAGGAATGAATTAAAATATAATAAAAATGGAAGGAATCGAGGGAAAATAAGAATGATTAGTTCACTGGAATTCAATGGAATTTAATTAAGTTTCTTTATATAAAATGTAATGCAATGGAATTTCATTCTTTGATGTCTATAGGTATTTAATTAGATATATCAGAATTCACAGGAATGAATAAAAATTTAATGAAAATTAAAGGAATCCAGAGAAAATGAGCATTATTATTTCACTGGAATTCAATGAAGTTTAATTAAGTTTTTCGAAATCCAATGTAGTGCAATAGAATTTGATCGAATTTATCGGAATTTGCTGTTAGTGCTGAATTTCTTCGAAACATGTCAAATATATTGCTACCTGATAAGGGAACCTTTGTAACGATACAAATTTTCGAACTTCAATTTTTTTATATAATTCAATATCAGGAGCCCAAAAATCATGGTCTTTTAACTTCCGTGTGTATATCACTTTTATTGTTACTCAAAAATAAGTTAAGGTAGGATCAGGAAATTTGGAGGGACTCTATTCACAATTAATTCCCAATATTGCGCAAGTTTAAACCCAGATCAGATAAGAATAAATTAATTTTTTTGCGATTATATTTTTCTCAGTAATGATTTTCGATGTTATTTTTTTTGCAGTTTTCATTATTTTGAACAAAATTATCTTGCGCATTTAATAAAGCACGTGATTTTTCAACAAAACAGGCTGAGGCTGATTCATTATTATATATTGTGAGAATGACAAAAAATCCGTAACAGCCAAGAAAGGGTGGGAGGGTCGAGATATTTGGATACAATTTGTTACTGTAGGGGGGGGGGGGTCCTTCATTCATGTACCTAATTCTCGGAAATTTGCAAATAAAACAAATAACTCGCAGTTTGTACAGAAATTTAATATGAATTCAACTCTAAGTCCCAAAGAAACCTGGTGAGTGGAAAACAAACCTAGCCAAAAACAATTTTTTTTTAATTCAGGGAATTTTATTGATCAGGGAAAAGTCAGGGATCTTAGAGAATAAATCTGGCAAAAGTCCGAAAATTTCTGTAACTTCAAGTAACTGTCTATTAGAATAAATCTGAAAATTTTCAATTTTAATTTGAAATTGTTTTATTCGGCTTATGAAATGTTATAGGTTTGAATGAAAAAACTTAATATTCTTATTAGTAATTTATTAGCCGTGTATTTATATTTATATTTGTTTTCGTTTGCAGTTGCTCCCTCTCTAGATAAAAATGCAACTTTTTGTTTAAGAATTCAACAATTTTCTTTTTCAAACTTTTTGGCTGAAAATTCAACCGGTTTGCTGATAATTAAACTATTTCGTAGAAAATTTACTTCTTGTTTAAAATTCTTATTCCACTGTAATCGTCAACTGTAATCTTTTTTGGATAAAAATTCACCTTCTTTTTAACACTTAACCCGTAAACGTTTTTTTCGGCACCTTCAACCCGTAAACCTGGGTCGTTCACGTCCAGCGCATTTTTCAATAATTTGCACTGATAGGAAAAATCTGAAAAAATTCAGGGATCACAACTGAAGTCTCTACTCAACAAACATGCAAAAGACTTTTAGATAAAAATAAATTATTTAAACAATTTTTGTGAATAAACAAAATAAAGTCGAAGAGATGCTGTGTTTTCTTCAAAAAATCATAACTTTTGATCTAATTAAACAAATTAAAAAATTAAAAAAGAAAATTAAATTTCAAACATGCGCCTTTCAAGAAAAAAATATTAAAATTTGCTACCACAAAAATAAATGCTTAAGTTTTAAAGGTGAATATTGAGATATTTCATGGAAGTAAGAGTTTTTGAAATAATGCAATTTTCGGACCTACAAACGTTTATATTTATTTAAAATGGTTAAAAAAAGTAAAAAATACGTAGTGTACTATACATTTTTATAACTCTAAACAAAGTAAAAAATTGCTAATTTATAATACTTCCGTATTACACTAGAGTCCCACTATAGTAGTTCCCGAGATAAGGGACAAGGCGGTCCAAGGGGACGAGATGGAGCCGTTTGTAAGGTCAGCGGAGTTGCCACGTTTAGGGTTCGGCGCTGTCAGAAGCCACATGAATGAAAGAGAAGAAGAACGGTTTGGAGAGTCCCGAGATAGTGTGAAGCGATGAAGGGTACTCCCGAGACGGCTACTATAGAGGGACTCTGATGTATTCTAAGCAAGTCTATGCTCCTCGCAAACAGGCTTGCGGCACCTAACACAGCCGAAATGCGTTTTTATGTCGCGCTCAGTCACACAAAAAAAATATCTTTTCCGTTTTTCCATTTTGTCGGTTCCTAAAATACTTATTTCCTGTCGCGAAGAACGCGCTGTACATCATCAGATGTACGTTGCTCCATTTTGAGTTCTATGACCAAAATTATTATTTAGTTAGCATTAGTATGTTCAAATGCGTTAAAAAAACGTTATAAAGTAAAAAATAATCAAATACTCGCTTGCAGAAAAAACAACCGATTCCGGTAAACCTGGGTCGTTCGTGTCCTCCTCAGACTTCGTTCTATCACCACAAAGAGTAAACGTGAACTAGAGACCTGCCTTCTGGCCCTTAGGTCCCCCTCCTAAATAACTTTTTTTAGGGCAGGGTAAGGTCCGCATCCCTCTCGCAGTCACAGAGTAACTCAGTCAATTAGTTTTCGCTCGGACACGAATGACCCAGGTTTACGGGTTAAGTGTTTTGTCTTTTCAATTTAAGAATTCATCTATTTTAGTAGAATTTGCTAGAATTTGCATCTTTTTTATATGAAAGTGCAACTATTTGGTTTGAGATTCAAGACTTTTGTTAAAAATTCATCCGTCTTGGTTGCAGATGCAATCGCTTTGTTGAAAATTCGTCCTTTTGTGTTGAAAATTCAAGTATCTTCTTAGAAAATTTACTTCTTGTTTAAAACTCATATTTTAATATTGAAAAGTCAAGCTCAAGAAAATGAAATATTTTGTTGGAAAATTTGTCTTTTTAATTTAAAAATTCATTCGTTTTAGTACAAATTTCATCTTTCTTGAATAGAAGTGCAACTCTGTCGTTGAAAATTAATCTATCTTGCTTGAGGCTTCAACTATTTTGTTTGAAAATTTTGTTTGAACCACTTTGTTAAGAAATCATTTTTTTGTTGAAGATTGATATTTTTAGTTCGAAAATTCATCTCATTGGTTATAATTTTAACTACTCGATTGAAACTTTCCATCTTCAATGAAGGTTCATCTTTTTGGTTGGAAATTTGACTATTTTCTTGAAAATTAATTTTCTTGTTGAAAATTTCTATCTTTTGGTTGAAAATTGAATTTTTGTACAGAAAATTCGTTTTTTGGCTTGAATCTTCAACAATTTAGGTGACCTGGTTGAAAATCCAATTTTTTTGGTTGAGAATGTAATTATTTGATTGAAAATTAAAGTATTTAGTTAAAAAGTCATGTTTTACAGTAGAAAAGTCATTTTTCATAAACTAAATAAATAAATTTGAAAATTTTGAATTCGTATCTGACATATTATTTTATATCGCTGATAAAAGATCTTATGTTGGAAATTTTACAAAATTAAAATGCTGGTGTGTGAATATTAATGGTGAGGGAAAATAAAAAATTTGTCAAGGAGAAATCAGAGAATTTTGAAAATGAAGTTTTCACCCTGCAACACATGTAATATCCTAAATGCAAAAAAAGGTAGATTATTTGTAAGTCTCGTATCTTATTATTTCTGAAAGCCAGAAATTACGTATAGTGAAAGGGTGAGGGGGTAGAAACATTTTTTTGCGGTTGGTTACCAATTCTCAAGTTTTCAGATGCACCAATATTTCATTTAAATCAATAAATAATAAAAAGTACTGCGAAATTGCCTCTTCCATTCTCTCAGACTCATTTTACAATCAAAAATCCACTTTTTCATCCCCTCGGACTCCCTTTGCAATCCCAAGTCCCCTTAACAACCCATCAGTGACCTGTTGCCAAAAAAAATCCTTTTTTCATCCCTCAGTCTCTATTTTTGATCCAAAATTCCCTTTCCTATGCTCTGAGATTCCGTTTACAATACATAACCGCCTTTCTATCATGAAATTATCAAAATTAAAGATACACCATATGATGAACGTGCCTAAACTACTCTACAGTGATTTTTATTTTCTAATGAGTATCATGAAACATTCTTATAAATCCAAAGACATCTTATTATTTGATTGATATTTCTAGAACATACGGTACGGTTAATTACTCCACTTGGAAAAAACTCAAACAATCATTGTTTCCTTTTTCCAACGTGATTCAAGAAGCTCGTGGGACGATGAAACTAGAATTGAATTGTTCTTAAGAGAAATAATTGCTCATCGTACTCTACTACCCCAACCCAGCTTAAGGACATCCGCCTTCTCGATGCTCAACACCAATCACTTCTCCGGTAACAGCGGCTCTCCACTTTTTATTTCGTTTTTGTTTTCACTGGTTTCAATACTTAAATGTACCTCGTAGATCGTACAGATATTGATTGGGTCCACCATATATATTTTTTTCACCTAACATAACAAGCTGAGAGGGTTTGAGAATCAAACCTACACTTCTTCTCACTTCTCGCTTCTAGAGCGAATGAATGAAAAAAAAAGAAAAAAAAAAGAACTTTAACAGCATTCGTACTGCAAGATTGATGTTTTGTGTTGCGGGAATGAGAAGTTGATAAATTCTGTGTCAAAAGCATATTCCGAGGTGAACTTTAATCTCAAATAATGTGTTATTTGTTGCGAAAAACGAGAGTAATTTTTCAGCCTGCTTACATACAACCTCAGTAAAATTCAGAGACATGATTTACAATGGAAATTTATCCAAATGTTTAGAAAGATTCGAAATAATAATTATACTAATCTTACCTGACAATGAGAATGATCTTGAAGTTTTAACTCATGGTTTAGAAACTTTTGAAAATTTGAATTTTTCAAAAATATTTTAAATATACATTCGTTTTAGAACAAAAAAAACTATCCATTTGGGTAATTGAATCTGATATATCAACATTATCAGTCAGAATTTTGCATTCGCCTCTTTTTTGATGTTTGGTTAAGTTTCTTTAATTTCAATTATGTCAGAGCTGATATTGTTCTCTTCAAAGGGTTGATTGATCTTGAATTTCTATATAAAATGAACCCATGAACATTTTGTAATGTTTCAAGGGTAATTTTAAATCTATTTTTCCACAGTATCCCAGCAGCTTATGAGCATGATTCTAAACAAATTTCCAATGCCAGTACAAGAGCTTAAAGTTGTAATGAAAAAGTTGCGAAAAATTGAAAACATCTTATCTGTAGGCAAATCAAAACCAAAATCAAATAAATACATATTTTGAACGATTTTTATAGAAACTTAATAATTACATGTTTCATATACATGCAAAAATATTGTTTTTAACTTAATGAATATTGAAATTTATCTAAAATTCTTGTTACGAATTTAAGTTCTTGCATTTTGATAGGAATTTTTTTTAGATTCATGCTCATAAGCTGTTGCGATACTGTGGGAAAATAGCTTTAAAATTAGCCTAAGAACATTACAAAATGTTGATTATTTCGAGTATTACCTGAAATTTAAGAAAGCATTGAAATTCACACTATTGCTGCAATATCTAATCAAAAAATAGACAAATTGGCTTCATACTAGGCTCACTTTATACCGAATTTTTGAAGAATTTAACCCTTCGAATAGGAAAAAAGTTTAGCTCTGACATAATTGAAATTATGAGATTTTAATCACTCATCAATAAAGAGGTGTACGCAAAACACTGACCAGTAGTGTATAAACGAAAATGGAAAATCACCATTAGTTAGGATATAAATATCTACGCATCTAAATATACAATAAATAATCATGAGCTCATGCTGACAACTTTGACAATTGATTGCACTGAATATTATTACAGAAAGGATTTATCAGCTGGACTGAAGCGTGAAATTGATGCGGTTTGAAATTCAATTGAAAACTATCAAACAAAATTAAACTGATACGGTTTGTACCAGTCATTATTTCACAAGCGATATGAATCCTGAATGGAAATGTGAACTATTATAAACCTAAAAATTATTTATCGATAATGCTTTCGTTATCAAATTCACTCGAAAATCGTATGAGCTCAAATATCTATTAAAGTGATAAGCCAATCAAGGCTTTGGTTTATATTCCATTCTCTGCATTATCATTTATTTGAATTCTCGCTTAAACGTGATTTAATCTCTTTGATAAAAACAGTGAAGTATTGTGTTACGAAAGTAAAATTTGCTTGCATCTGCAAATACGTATAATGCTTTTAGTAAAGAAACATTCATATAAAAGTGAATCACGTTTAACATGATTTTTATTAAAAATTCAGAAAATTGTAAAATAAACGATTTTGTCACATTTACGGATGCTCCAGATTTTTTCGGTAAATAACAGCGAAATGGACGTGTATAAGATTTTCTTTAAATTGGTTTCCACAAAAAAGCGTCAATCGCAATTAAATGATATTTAAATGATTTCCAATTGAAATGCATCATATTGCGCAATATACTTGACTGAGTACTCTTGCACTGCGGCCCTTCCCAAGCGAGAGTCGCCACCATCTCGCGCCCTACGCGCTAAAAACTGCGTGGTCCAGCATTTCTAGGAAAGCTGAGAAGGGGAGGGGGCAAAATCCGAAAGATGGGTGTATTTCAATACTGTTAGAAGTATTAGGCTCATGAAAAAATATTCAATGCACCTATAGATTATGCTCTGTAGTGGATATACTCTTCGTTCATGTCAGGCTGGAAATTCTATTTTATTTTCTGTATTTTTTTTACTTCTTTTTTGATAATGAGGGATTTTGAACAATGGTTCGATCTATATAAATAGCTTTGAGGGGCTGACAGCAAAAGCGAAATAGAAACTATTATATCGTTATATTATAATGTACGATGCAGTCTTCGTCATTCTTGTTTCTTTTTATTTCGTTCTTGCCCGCACCGTTCTTTTCTAGTTTTTTCTCCGACAATTTTTCTACTTCGCTTGCGCTATCAGCCACTCATTTGAAGGAAGTAAGTGCTAAATTTCAAAAATGCATTTTACCTGCTTTAACTAAGTTTTTCACCTAAACTTATAACCTGTAGAGGATTATGGTACCGTTCGATTTAGAAGTAGGTCATAATACATGTTTGGCAATTAAAAAAAAGAAGTTATTTCTTCTTTTCTCCTGTTCTTTTCACTATTCAATGAAAACAACAATAAGTAATAGCTCGAAAGTACTTTTTTTAATTAATTCTTTAATAAGAGTTTTCTCGTAGATGGCTGCTTTTTTAAGTGCTTCTTCTGCAATTCAGTACAGCTAAATGAATTTGGACAATTTTTTTATTTCCCGAAGAGTTAATAACTTCTGCAAACTTATGCAATTTCATGCAACCCCATGCAATCCTTTGAAATCTCATGCAATCTTTTTCAATACTTTGTAATCCCCCGGTATGAAAAAATACTATAGGAAATTGGGTATAGGTCTTTAATGATTTTCTTATAATAAATTTTTTATAATTTGTTCACGATTCTTGAAAAATCATTATAAGAACATCAGTATAGAAATTAAGAATTTGAAAATATTGAGAATAGAATCAAACATTTTTAAAATTTCCAATCATATCAGGAGGTTTTAAGGTATTCCAGAAGATTTCAAAACATTTTCTAGGGACTTCCACTAACATTGAGGGTTTTCAAAATATTTTTAATCATTTCAAATGATTTCATCGGTTTTCCAGAGATTTCAAAATATTGCCACGGATTTCAAGAAATTTCGAAACACTTCGAGAGAGTTTACAGGATTTTAAAGATTTCCAAACGTTTCTGGGGTTTTAAGGAAGGATTTCAAGAGAGCTCAAAATTTTCAACGGTTTTCAATGAATTGTACAGGATTTCCAAATATTTCAAGATATTTTTATTGAAATTTAGAAAATAACTCAAATTATATTAAATTTGAAGAGGTTTCTAGCGATTCCAACAGATTTGAAGGAATTTCACAAGAGTAAAGAATTTTGAAGATTTTTAGGGATTTGAACGGTTTTCTAGAGAATTTTAATGACTCAGTTTAATTTAGTTAGATTTTCCGAAAATTTCCACGGATTTTAAGCGATTTCATCAGATTTCGTAACAATTTCAGGGGATATTAAACATTTTCAAACGTATCTGGTCTCAGGGGTCTTGGAGGATTGTAACAGATTGCAAAAAACTTCGACGGATTTTGAGGCTTCTAGAAGGATTTCATGGGACTTTTAAATCATTAAAATAATTTCAAAAGATTTCGTTAGTTTCCAAGATATTAAGAATGTTTTCACAGATTTAAAGGAATTTCGAAACATTAAAAGGGATTTCAGAGGATTTTTACTTTTTTCAAAGATATCAAGGGATTTCAAAGAATTATGTAGAATTTCAAGATATTCCTCGTGAACTTTGGAAAAAAATTGAATGAAATTTCAAGGGATTTCTAGCAATTCCAAAGGTTTCAAGGGATTTCATGGTTTTTCCAGGAATTTCACAACATTTAGGGATTTTAGTGAAATTCAGAGATTTCTGGGGATTTAAAGGTGTTTTTTTAAAGAAAACTCTAATGAATAATCTCAATTCAAATTATATTCGAGGGCTTCCAAAAAGTGTATGCTCTTTTGAATGGATTTTCTCAATCTTCGAAGAGTTCAAAGGATTTTCGAGGTATTCTAAAGTATTTTTGAACATTTAGTAATTCAAGGTATTTTACAGAATTTGATAGAATTCCCAGAGAATATAAAGGATTTCTGGAAAATGTCGGAAAATACGTGAAATTGTCTTGATATCCAAAAAATCCTGAACGATTCCATAGATTTCAAGGGATTTCAAGGTATTCAATAGAATTTCACAAGATTAAAAGAACTTTAATAAATTTCCAAGGAGATGCAGGGACTTTAAAGATTTCTAGCGATTTTAACGTTTTTTCCACAGAACTTCAATGAATAAGTTCAATTCAAATTATATTCAAGAGATTTGAAATTATTTATGCTTCAAGAAATAAATTGAATTGTAATCCAAGGGATTCCTACATATTTCAACTTTTCAACTCATTCATCTTGCATATGAATCTTTTCACAATTAAACCCTACATCACAATACTCTGCACGAGGTTATAAAATAATTTTTGCGGATAAAGATAAACAATACAGAATATAATTTAATAATTTAAATTCTTATTTGAAGCTCCTTACACAAAATTGAAATAAAAATGTTCATGTTTAAACTAACTCACACGATTAGAATCTACACAAGAATACTCTACAATAAATTTGATAATTAATATCACTTTAAATTTTATAAATCTGAATAAATAAAATCTGCACATAAGAATTCTGCATACAGCAATATCTCATCAATTGTTTTGCACTTTTTGTATAGATTGACTACGCACAAAATTTATTCGCATGCAGTTTCTAAATTTAGAATGATGAAAATTAACTGAACCTGTTTGCGTAGAATTTGAGGATATTTATTTTTAACTGTGGAGAGTGTTAGAAACATTATTCAATAAATAATATTGAGCAGATTTTATATGAATAGTCAAAATTTGATTCATATTTTTTTTTTGTGTCATAAATTGTCAGTAACCTATTTTGTTCATATTTCATGTTCCAAAATTTCAAGATTATTTTGTATTTCAATTCTCTTACTGTTGGCCCCAAAAAACCGTCTGGAAGAAACTCCCTTGCATAAATGAAAACGAATCCACCTGAGATTGAAATCACGATTCATTGCTACTTACCACACTAGTATGCATTTTACGATTTTTGAAATTGAATAAAAAAAAATCAATGTGAGATACATTCCACTGCAGAATGGGGGGGCGGGGGTGCTGTGTTATTGAAAGTGTACAATATCACCACGTCTAGAAGTATAAAGCGAGAAAAAGAGACAGCGTTCAGTGATTGGAATGTGAGGGTGTCGTGTGGGTATTCAGGGGTTGCTGTGATCATATAAATGAAACGAGAAAGAAAAATCCAATTAACAGTCCCGCTCAGAAGTTATGGACGTGCCATATACCTTGTACACGCTTCGTTCTCCGAGAAAAGAGCTCGGGTGGTTGCCAGTGTGCCGGGGTAATGTGGAGTAATGTAGTAGTAAGATAAGTGTAGGGGTTTGGGTGAGAAAAAGTAGCAGAGAAAGGGTAAAGGTAGGGGGAAGGATGTGGAGTAGAAAATTAGGTGAGGGGCGTGCGCACGAGGTCGTGGAAGAATTTTCCTACGGGATAATAAGCACTGCCACAACTCACCCCGACAGCTTTATACACCACCATCCTATATACAAGCAGCGACTTGGTGATGAACGCCAATTAACACTCAACCTGATAAAATTACTAGATACGTGTCTTCGGACTGCTGCGGACCTTCCGTTTCCTTTGTTTCGGTTCATTGTTCGGCTAAAGAGGCAGAAGTGCTAGGGGAATTGGAACACCAGCTTCAGAATGAAAGGAAAACAAATTAAAACGGTGTAGAAGGTTATTCTGAAAGGAGGCTTGAACTACAAACCCAGCTGCTTGACTTAAGAATTTTCGAGCCGTGAAGTTGAAAAGACCAATAAGTATACTGAAAAGCGTAGTTAACGAATTTAAGAAAATTGAAGCTAAACATGTGATACCTACGGAAAATATAATTTGACGGCTCAGATGTAAATTTCTCATCTGAAGACTCTTGTTACTGATATTTATAGACATTTCAAGAAATGGAGGGTTGGAATATAAATTTAGAAACTTTTTATATTCATGTGAGAGGTCAAATCATTGGTATTTCGATGTTGACATTGATCTATAATTAATTATCTTGTAGTACCATGTCCCAATAAATGAAGAATATATATTGATAATGAAATATTTTTATCAGAACTTGCACATTTCACTGAACGGAATTTAACATCTATCTAAGCGTTTGTAAATTAAACATTTGTTGAGCAAGATGTCAATAAACATCTGTAATAGGAATCCTTGCCTGGGATACAGCTTGGATTTCTAATTTTGAATGAAAATATTTTCCGTCGAAAGATTAAATTAAGCAGAGGTCCATCCTAGTGTTCCAGAACTGTTTGTTATTTCGGTATGTCATTTTATGGTAAAAATAAAGGAACACTGATTTCACAGCTTAATAACAATTTTTATTATTTGTTGTAAAGTTCAGTATATCCCGAAAGAGAGCATATATTCAGGATTCTCTTTTTTCCATTAGACGTGAGAATTCTTGCTCCTTCAATCGATTCCAAAAAAGTACAAACAAATTCTGAAAAATCACAAAATGGCGCATGTTTTTTCAATTCTTAAAATTCGATTTTCTCGAAAGACCTCGTATTAAAATTTTGTTAGAAAGCAGATGGTAATACATACTAAATATTTTTCGAAAGTCGTTTTTGATAAATCACTGCTTCACGGTGCATTTTTTTTGAGGATTCGAATTTCTACTTTTCTGTCGCAAACTACAAAAAGTACAAAAACGTATTCACATAAAAGTTGAAGCACCTAGAAAAATTCTACAAAAAATACCTTCTGCTCTTATGTGTTAGCTTGCATCCTTTACGAGAAAAAAATTTGTCGTCCTCAAAAATGGTTACGCCTACATAAAACGAACAGGATGCTTTCCTTATATAAGCTGAAACTGTAAACAAATATGGGGGGAAAAATGTGGGGCTTTCCAAAAAATCTTATTCATCTTTTTCATCGAATTTTGAAAACACGAAAAGAAGGTTTACATGAAAAACCACATTTTTTCAATGAGTAGAATATTTAGAAAATATCTCAAATATTTCAGGAACAAATCCGCCAATTAGTCATTTTTGAATATTTAAAATTTTTTTGGGATCAGTTGAAAACGAAGAAATTCCTACATGCACGGAAAAATATAATCCTGAATAGTTATGTGACTACTACAATTTCAAAAAATGCCTTTATTTGTGTAGAATTTGCCGAATTCACAATCAAAATGTTTTAATAATATATCGAAATAATAAATTTTTCTTAGGCCTTGGCCTAGCCTTTTTTTTTTTAATTTTTCCTGTTTTGAAATGGAATGTAGAATGGTCCTGTGAAAAGTGTACTTTCTATATTTATCAAATTTATCATATCCAAGCCAGTTAGAAATTTATCTCTGATAACATTTCCAAAAAGTAGTTCAAAAGCTGTTTTATCAACTAGAAATTATGAACAAAAAATACAGTTATTCTCGATACGAAAATTCAATTAATCAAGGTTATTGTATTGTTTTAGTGAGGTTATCAATACCATCATGATTTCAGTTTGCTGATTCTTGAGATAAAAGATAGCACTTAAAATGTATAAAACATTTTGATGAAATTTGAGGTGTTTTAAATAAAATGTCGTTTCAATCATTCAAGAAATGAAAAAATGTTATGAATTTTTAATGTTTTAACGTACAAAATTGTTCTATTTTATTTTTGTTCATAAAAAGACCGACCTTGATTAATTAAAATAGAATCAGAGCCAGATTCAGTCTGAAATAAATAATGGCAAAAGATAACGATTTTTAACATGTAATGCTTTCTTTGCTATTGTACGCGAGGGAAATAACTTTTTCCGTTACTAAACAGCATCGTTTTCCTCATGGTCGATTTGATAATTGCTGCGAGAATTCGTGTTCCAGCATTTAAAGAATTGATATCAAAAGAAAAGGCAATCATGTGAATACAGCAAGAAGAAAAGCTTTCTCTAAAAAAGTTAAAATTTTCTTTTCTCTTCTATCAAGTATATTTTTATAGGGTAGGGATGATAAAAAATTTCTTTCATAGGACGATTATTTTTTTAAACAAACGAAGTATTTATTTTGTTGAAGAATATCCATTCATTTCAATTAAATTAAATCAACCACACTAGCCAAATAACAAATCTTCATTAATTGAAGGTATTTCAAGTACTCCGCATTCCAAAGATAAAATAGCTCACATAAAATTCATGAAATCTCTTTACGTATTCATAATACATGTAGATAATTTATTCATGTAGCGCTTATCAAGAACGAAGAAAATCCAGGAAAAAAGCATCATAATTCCGAGTATTACTGACCTATTATTAAATTTGCATGTATAAATAACGGTTCGTCGCGTTACCTAAAATTAGTCCTTTTTCGCAGAATCAATTAGCGCATTCACTCAAAGCGGTAATTTTAGGCAAACAAAGTTTTTCTCAAGTCGTTTTCAAAATTTTCGAGAATTCTCACCAATTCAAAAATATATAGCTATGTAGGACAAAATCAGTCTATTGAAAATACTAAATTATTATTTATTCACAAACAGTAAAAAACCGTAAAAACAATTATAAGGAGGGGGCTAGCAACTCGGAATTTTGACATAGTATAATGCATGAGTTAAATTAAAAATATAACTTAAAATTTGATTATTTTCAAAAATTCTACTGAACTAAAAATAAATTTACACACAATTAACCAGATTTTTAAAAAATTATTTAATTTTGATCCAAAAAATATTTTATTGAGTTCTCAACACCAAAATATTAATTGTAAACAACTTTTAAATTTTCTACGAAATGGTTAAGTTATCAACTTAATTTATTATAATTTAATTATTAATTTTTAATTATATATAATTTTATTTCATTATTTTAATTAATTAATTAATTAGATAATTTGCAACCAAAAGGGATGACTTTTCAGCGAAATTGTTAAATCATTAACCAAATAGTTGCATTTTTTATCTAAAAAAGATAGAATTTCTACTAAAACAGATTTTTAAATTGAAAAGACAAATTTCCATTTGTTGAATTTTTGACTGCACAGTAACATTTTTATCCAAGATAGATGCAATTTATACTGAAATAGATGAATCTTTAAATTAAAAAGTCTCTCGACCACTTCCTCCCCCTTGAGCTTTTACGTAATTTAAGTACGGTCGCTAATTTAATTGAACAGAATCTAGAGTTGAATTTAGAAATAAACTGAATTCAATTGAATCCAGAACCAATTCAATAAAATATGAATTTGAAGAATTTTTCACTATTTCGTTGAAATTCACTTAGAAATCAATAGATTTGAAATCAACTGAATTTAAATAATTAAAGGTGATACAACTGAATTCTTATCAATTGAAGAAAAAGCCAAGTTAATTTGAGCCAATTCATATCTTAATCATTTTTTATTCACTTAGATCTAGTCTTATTTCACATCAAGCATACAGAATTAAAGTTGAATTGAAGAAAAAACTTAACCGTATTAAAATGCATTCAACAAAAAAACTAAATTTAAATGAATGTGAATGACTTATAAAAATGATATAGTCGCTCCTAATTCAAAGCGTCTTTAATCGAATCACGGGTAAAGAACAGTGCGAAAAAGTTCCGTCTTAAGCCCTTCGAAAACATTGCTTTTTTTGAATTTGAAGTTTTTCGTAGGTCAAGCTTCTCAGATAATTACTTCCAATGAAATCAATTAATATATAATTGAAATTTTTGTCATTCATACATTTATTTACTTGCAATAATAGCTTGAACTCTTCAGCCATCTGATAACTATTTTTTTCAATACGATGAATTGACCTAGAAAAAAATACTTCTTATTTCCAAGAATCGATTTCATTAAAACGAGGAAGTATTTCTTAAGATATGAAAAACAGATTCCAAGAAGCTAGATTTTCAGCTTCCAAGAAGTCATTTCTTTGACCTAATAATTTTCACAAAGAAAAAAAAAACAAAAGAAACGCATTTCCTTGGATCCAGTAATATTTTTCAGTGTAGATTTTGGTATGCTAAAGACGATGCTTTTAATAATTTTCATTGAAAACGTCAGGAACATTGTTTCATTTGAAGCCAACAATATTTTATAGATGAAGTTCAGGCTATTAACACAAGATTTTATGGCTACGGAAGCGAATAATATCGTTTTTATAGCTTTTTACGCAATAAACGAAAATCTGATATTCATTTTTCTTTAAAAGCTCGGGAATGTATATTGTTTTATTTTTTTAACTACATAAAAAATGCTGTTCCCGAGGTATTCAGGGAGAATTGATATCAAATTCATGATGTGCTCTTTAAAATCTGTAAAAAACAATATGCTATCCACTCGCGTCTCAGTGACCCTCGAATGGGCCAAAAAAGTAAATAGGAATGTGCACAACACAAAATTTTGTAAAATTATAAAAAAGCGGCTAATATAATGTTGAAAAAATCAAATTTTTTATCATTTTTAACGAACTGTTGTCAAATTTGATTAGTAAAGCAATTTTATCAATAGGAATAAACTGGTGATGCTTAAGTATTATAATTCTGAAAAATAAAAATAATCGCTGCACAAAAATCACTAAGTCTAAACAAAAATTTGTTATTTGAAAACAAAGATTAATTTTTTTCCTGTCCAACTTTTCAGTGATACCATTTATTTCAACACTGTAAAATTCATTAAAGCAGGTCATAAGTCAATGTAATAACCAACTGAAAATTATTTCCAGTGGGCTAAAACAAGACAAGTTTTTTTACAATGTTATCATTTTTTTGTGATTCGCAATGCTAAGCTATTCTAAATTCATATATTTTGTATGAAACATGACACATATCAATATTCTTTCGCGAGATAAACTAGAAATGTCTCGCCGAAAACTCCTTGCTGACATATTTTTCACAAAAATAAAAATTCGTAATTACATAAACAATTTTTAGAAACGAATGCACATTTTTAACATTTTTTCATGAATATGCTCCGTTTTCTCTTGTGGAATTAATTATAAATGTCTTTCCAAAGACTCTTTGCAGCCACATTTTTCAGAATAACAGAAACTGTTACTTGTATAAACAATTTTCATGAATAAATGCACATTTTTCATTAGTAGACTTAATTTTTTCTGTGGAATCAACTCGAAATGTCTTGCCAAAGACTCCATGCTGTCATATTTTTCAAACTTATATAAAATTTTAATTCTTTTAAGGACAATTAAGTCTGTTCATGAAAAAATCGTCAAAATGTACATTTGTTTTTATCGATTGTACTTGTATCGTCGGGCGATTTTTGTCCAAAAATTGGCATCCAAAAACAACATACTTATACCCATTATTCCCATTCATCTAAAAAACACCTTTATAAATTTCCAGTCTAAAGGACTTAAAATTTAGTTCTTAAGGAAATGAATAAAAAAATCTGATAAATTGGATGTAAATTTAAATTAAGATAGTTTACAATACAAAATTTTGATATTTTGACGGTAAGACTTCTTCTATGTGTGTTTGAAACATTTTTTTAATATAAGTAGATAACTTATATTCAACTATGTAAATAGTGCTAACAACAAAAATATTATCAGCAATGTTACAAGATTAAGATTCTGGTCTTCGAATATCAATGGTCAGGAAAAATAAAAAATTGCGCACAGAAAAATTAAGATATTCTCAAAATTAAATTTTACGGCCATGCTGATATAATATTTTGTTAGTATTCTATTTACCTTGCATTTCGATTTCTGTTTCTTATTCTTTTTTTTTTTGCTATTGCTTCCTTTTGATGATCATACTTTTAGCTAAAAATTGTATTATTTTTTGAAAGTTTAACAATTTTCTTAAAAAGTCTATGTTTTTGGTTGAAAATTCAACTGTTTTGTTCAAAATTACCTTCTTTTATAGAAGATTCATATTATTGGTTTAAAAAATCATCTGCTTAAGAGACATTTAATATTTTTGGATAAAAATGCACCTTTTTAGTTGAAAATTAATCTGCTTTGGTTGAAGATTCAACTCTTTTGTTGAAATTCATATTTCTGGTTGAATTCAACAGTTTTTTCAATAAAAATTAAAGTATTTTTTGGTTGAAATATCTATTATTGGGTTAGTTGCAGAAAATTGATTTCTTTTTTGTTATGAATTGATCTACTTGGTTGAAGGTTGAACCATTTTCTTGAGAAAGTATTTCTTGTTGAAGGTTCATCGTTTTGGTTACAACTTCGTCTTTTTGGTTGAAAAATAATTTTTCCGACTGCAAATTCAACTATACCACTTAAAAATTCGCCATTTTAGTTTAAAATTCATCTCTTTGGTAAAAGGTTCAACTATTCTGTTAAAAACTGACCCTTTCAATTGGAAGTTCAACTACTTGGGTGAAAGATTAAATAATTTGTCAAAAATGTATTTCTTTGGTTGAAGGTTCATCTCTTTGATTGAAAGTTGAACTATTTGGTTGAAATTTCATATTTCCCGGTTAAAAATTCAACTGTTTTACAGAAAAATCGTCCTTTAGCTTGGATGTTCAACAATTTGAATGAACTGATTTTTCTTTCTTGATTAAAAATCTTTATTGGTTGAAAATTTGTCTGTTTGGTTGGAAATTTATCATTGTAGTTAAAAATTCATCTTTCCGGTTAAAAATTTGACTAATTTGTTGAGAATTCCTTTTTTTTTGTTGGAAATTAATTTTTCATTTAAATTTAAACTTTTCCATTTCTGGTTGAAAATTGATATTTTTCAGTTAAAGATTCAACTACTCGTTGGAGAATTCATGTATTTTGTTGAATATTCGTCTGTTTTTTTAGTAGAAAATTGATCTTCTTGTTTGAAAATTTATCTTTTTGGATAAAAATTCAACTATTTTCTTGAAAGTGTAATTATTTCGTTGAAAATTTGTTTCTGTCTGTTTGGCTGAAACATGGACTGTTTTTTTGTTTAAGGTTATTCTTTTTTGTTTGAAAATTCGAATATTTTGTGGAAAATGTATCTTTTTGCATGTACAGAAAATTCAAGTATTTGGTTAAAAATTCCATTATTTTGATGGAAATTCAACTATTTTCTAGAAGGTTCAAGTTTTTTCATTAAAAAATCGTATTTCCTGGTTGAAAATTCAACTGTACGGTTGAAAATTTGCCTATTTGGGCAGACAATTCGTCCTTTTGAATTGAAATTTTTTTGTTGGTTGAAAATTCAACTACCTTAAAAAATCAATGATTTGGTTGAAAAATGTAATGGGTTTTGGGGAAAGTTCGATCTTTTTGCTTGAAAATTCATTTTTTTATGTTGAAAATTCAACAATTTGGTTACTAATTTGAATAATGAGTGGAAAATTCAATTACCTTTTTGAAAATTTAACTATTTTTTTAAAAAAGTAATCTTTTTTGATCGGAAATTCAACTGTTTTATTGAAAACTCGTCCTATTGGATTGAGAGGTCATCTTTTATGGTATGAAGTCATCTTTTTGGGTTGAAATAAATAAATTCGAAATTTTGAATCAGAAATTCTATTTTTGTATTGCGTTCATAAAAGGCGAAAATTCTGGTCTTTAAATATAAATGATCAGGAAAAAAAATTGGTCAGGGAATTTTGTAAAAAAAGTTTTTCTGACGTTCTATTTACTGAATGGATATATAATACCCAATTCTATTTTGAAGAAAATCAGAAAAGAAAATAGAAATCCAAAATCCGGTCTCAGTGCTACAGCGAATTTCCGAATCAAAATAAGTGAGAGTATGAAAATAGATTATAGAGAATAAAAATCTCTGTTCACACAACATTCTTTGAGCCAATGATTCATTATTGTTATTATTATTGTCTTGTAAGGCTGGTCTATCTTTTACTAAAGTGAGCCTACAGTCACTATATGAGTTCAATCACAACCAGTGACAACCCGCGACTGAATCCGATTTTATTATATATTTGCCTGGAAATTTGGTCAGGGGAGAAGAATACTGCAGAAAAGTACCAACCAAGCTGGACCATTTTCCACAGTCGAGTTTAAAGGCAAACATTCACTGAAGAACTCTCTGATAGAAACTGCCCAGAAGTCCATTTATTTCGGTCAAAGAAATATTCAAGATTAATTTTTTTCAATTTGACTTTTATACCTCTTTTTCCAATATCTTAGAGAACCATTCGATTTTTTGCGAAGGGGGAGACAAATAAGAAGATCATAACATAGGTACACATATCTCTAGGACTTTGGTTCACAATTTAAACTATAAAAATTGGATTTTCAAGCCTGAGGCAAATCTTCTTTGAAAGAGATACATGTGTCGTGATTGCGGCCCGTCGTGAATAAATCCTATAAGGAAATATTTCCCTAGATCCAATAAGTCGTCGTGACCTGGTAACGGGGAGCGTAAATATTTCTTGTATGTGAGCGTATGTATATAGGTAGAGAGATATTGTTGTAGATACCTTGAAAAGTATTACGCCCATTACGCGCCCTCACGTGTGATAAGTTTTGCGTGGTTCAAGAAGACAGGTTGATAGAAATGTATCTACGTACGAAGACGTTATTTGAGAAAAAGTTTCAGAGTTTGCGCCATCCCAAGCAACTTTTCATTTTACCTTATTGCCAGGAAAAGTTTTCTGTTATGGGACCTAAAAACGGCTGTGGATGGAAAACGATATAATATAAATTAAACCGTATTCGACTCCGACTTACGGACTTTTTATACCTTTCCGATAAATAGCGAATGATACATCGAAATTTTTCGCTCATGACTGCCGCCCTTTTTCTCTTGAACGAACACTGCAAGACGAGGAGAAAGTTTTCAGTTGGAAAAACTCAATAATGGGATTTATGTTCAGCGAACCAGTTGAAAACTTCATCCTGAAAGGTTTATTCCTAGACTTGTAAGAATCAAAGCCAGTTTCGTAACAAGACAGGAATTATTTCAAGAAATACAATAAATCACTCAAAATAGGGCAAAAAACATTCCAAATTTGTATAATTTCGAGATTTATTAGTATTTGGAAAAGAAACGTTGAATCTTTCACGAGTTCGACCAAGTCTCTTTACAAAATTTAGGAAGTTGAAGGGTTCCAGAGCAGGAAGTCTAGTTGATTTGGAACGGTAAATTCTGCTCTCGCGTCGCTGCAGGCTAATCTTATAAATTTTTTATATTAGCGGTTTTTTTTCAGAATGAGAATTTAGTGGCGCACTAAAAAGAAAATCGAGTTTTTACTTAAACTGAATAAATGCTGTTCAAAGACATGAAGGCCTTGATTCGAAGAAATCATTTCAGAAATAAATAAATGATTTTTCTGAAATTAAAAACATCTTCTTGAAAACTCATTTTGACACTTATAAAACTTCTTCTGTTTTTATTTTTATTAATTGACATAATTTGAAAGGAGCAGGTTACGAATTCAAATTACATGATTATGACTTCTTAGTCAATATCTGGCTATCTCTACCCAATTATCAAGAAGTGCATGGCTCCATTTCCGATTAATATCTCGGAACTATCGCAATCTCCAAACTTTTTTTATCGGGACAACTGCGTTCATGAATGGATGAAGCTTTCATTTTTTCCCGTTCAAAAACCTGAAAACTTCAGGCTAATGAAAAATGTAAGATTATTTGAATAATATATTCAATAATAATAATAGTAATAATCAGTGGAACAAAGGTATCCAGAACTTTGACATACAAAATGTATTGTGTAGATTTTCAAAAATTTCGAAAATGAGAGTTAGAATTTTAAAAGGTTTCAAGATAATAAATTTTGTTGTTCAATTCCTTGGAAAATTTAAACTGATTTTTGGTTTTGAAAAATGAACTTTAATAGAAAATTGGACGAAGATTTCAGAACATTTTTAATTATTTCCTAAATTTTTGTAAAACAATGGGGATAATTTTATAGCAAAATTTCTCATTTGGCAAGATTACAAAGTTTTATAAAAAATTCGAGTAAGTTTGAGAGAAATTTAGAAGCTTTAAAAAGTTGAAAATCAGTTCAAAAGTTGAAAACATTTCGAAAAAAGTTTTTAAAAATTTTCATTCTTGAATATTTGGAAGTAAAGCTCATTAAGAATTTTGGGAGGTTTCACGCTAAAAAAAAATTTCTAAAGATTTCCAAAATTGTCATTACAGAATCTAGAATATTTGAAGGCAATTTCTTAAATTGTTCAGAATTTTAAGAAAAATGTGAGTAATCTTTAAAGATATATAGATAGTTTAAAGAACAAATCTTGAGTTTGAAAATGTTTTCAAAAATTTCAAACTTTTGAGATTTCAGGATTTCAAGATTTTGAGAAAAATTTCGAAGAATTTTAAGACGTTTGAAAGGCTTCAAGAAAATCAGAAAACTTTTCATGAAATTCCTGAGAAAATTTTCAATGACTTTTCCATTTGAATAAATAAATAAGACCCTTGAAAAAATTAATTTTTTTAAAGAAAATTTGAAGGCTATCGAAAGATTTCTACAAATGTCAAAAATATCTGAAAGATCAAAGGGGAATTTTCATAATTTTTGGAAAAATTTCAAAATTTCAGTAATAGTTTGAGTCAATTAAAAAAATATTTATCTTCTGAACTTCTAAAAATCCTAAACATCTATAAAAACCTTTTTCAGATAAAAATGGAAATATTTGGTTGAAAATTTGCCATTTTGGTGAACAAATTAATCTGTTCTTGTTGATAATTCCACTATTCTATTAAAAATTTGTCTTTTTCGATTAGAAATTCTACTTGTTAAAAATAACCTTCGATTGACAATGTAACTATTTTGTTAAAAATTCGTTTTTTTTCGGCATAAAAAAAATTTTTTTTTGGTAGAAAATTAATCTATTCCGTCCAAATTCGTCTCTTGTACAAAAAATTACATCTTTTTTGTTTAAAAATGCAACTGGTAAACATCAATATTTTTAATTTAGGATTCAGCTATTTTTATTTTGTTGACGCTTGTCTCCTTAAGAATGAATTAAAATGGTTTATTATTTTAAATTTAAGTCTTGTTTGCTTGTAGAAATATTATTTATGTATTACATTTTTCGTTGGGAATAAACTTTAAAAAGCAAAATTTAACATTGTCCTTTCCAAAAACGTAACAAAAAATCCAATTAGTCAACGTGAGTTAAAAGACTTTCATTCAGCTGTAATCCTTACAAGAAATTAAAATATCATATTCATTTGAAAATATAAAAGGTAAAAATTTTGCAAATGCTACATTTTTTATATTTAAATTACTCTGTAAAGTTTATACACTATATAAGTATTTCATTTACGTGAATAGTTTAAATGTTGAAAATTAAACATTCTTATAGGTCGTATTACGTAGGTCTTCCAAAGATTTTCAGAGGTCTCAGGAGGCCGAACAGATTTTTCAAAGTTTCAAGTAGATATCTGAAAAATCACTTCTTTCTCGAAAAAAAAATATTAATAAAGTAAATTTTAATAATTAAATGAATAAATTTCACGCTATTCCAATTTATTCAGTTATTTCTAAAAGAGAAAAATTTAATTTCAAATGATTCTTTAAAAATAAAGGCAACAATTCTGTTCTTAACTTTTTGATCACATGTTTTAAAAGTGAAAAATGTATTCTATTCATAACCCTTGACCATTTTGTATCAGGTTGGATGTATTTATCTATTAATAAGGATTACACATTTTCTCCATCATTAATGGTAATGTTTTTTTATGTTGTGAAATAATTCTGTTCTTAATAAACTTGAAGATTTTCGATACCACTGATAAGATTTTTGAAACAAATTAAACTGATTTAGATTTCATTTAAAAAGATTATTCTTAGGCTTTGAAGATTTTAAAATATGTCGGAAAAGAATCTGGAATAGTGAAGGTAATTGTTTTTATTTCGCAGGATCTTAGAAAATCTTAGGGAAAATTTAAATTATACCAAAAGATATTTTGAAGTTCTCGAAGCTTCAAAAAGGTTCCAAAATAATTTAACTCTTCAGAAGATTAGAAAAAATAATACAAAATGTAGATTTCAGAAGATTGTAGATGATGGAATTTGAAATGTTTCAAGAGAATAACAAAATTTTCGAATGATTTATTATTTTGAAAAGTAAATTTTAAGAGAAAATTGGAAAAGATTCGAGTAAGTTCAAGAGTATTTGAATATTTTGAAGATACAAGACTAATTTTTCACTTAAAACGATTTTTAAAGATTTCAAGCAAAATGAAGGCTTTCAAATATTTCCAACCAAAAATTTAGAAGCTTTTTAGGAATTTTGAAAGGATTGAACATAATAAAATAATTTTCTTCCAGGCGCCTGTGAAAATTTCAAGTTATTTTTCATTTTGAAAAATATCTTTTAAACTGATTTGATTGTTTCTTAAAATTTGGTTAAATCAAAAGCGTTTTAGTTGAAGATCAATTTGTTTTGGATGATTTATTTTTTTAGCTAAAAATTTGCCTCCTTTGGATGCTTTCAACTCTTTTTTATATAAAATTACCATCTTTTTCAGTTGAAGTATTAACTATTACATTTCTGGTTGAGAATTCATATTCTTTGTTCGAAAATACAACTATGCACCCTTTATTTGGTCTCAAATTTAAATCTCATGTGCATCACTGAATCAAATCAGTAATCATTTTTACCAACCAATCAGTGAATTAGATTGATTACACTACTCAGCAATATAACTACATATGATCTACATTGAAGTGGATTAAAGAAATAAAATTACGAAAATCGAAATTAGAACTTGCTGTAGAAAAGTTGTCTATGAGGACCTTGAAAACAATTTGAAAATCTGCAAGAATTACGAATACGCATATTTTTTGAGGTATTTGAGGCTTTTCTTTGTATAAATATACAAAAATAATTATTTTTTAAACTTTTTGTCGTCCTTGTTTTGATTCTTTAAACTTGTCCACTTTTTCTAATTTATTTTTACATTTTAATGCCCTTCAATATCGGAAAGATTTTTTCAAGTCAGTTGAAAAAAGATAATTTGGCAAGATGCGAAAATTAATTTGGTAATCTATTTTTTGTTTGTTTTTAGTTACAGAGTTATCAATTTTCCTAATGGTGTATTTTTCCTGTTTTCGAAAAACTGATTTTTTTATTTTTCCAAATTATATTTTGCCAGCAGATTTTTAAAAAGATTTTTGGCTTTCGGCGGTTTTTTACTGAAGAAAATACACCAGAAAAAATTTTTATATTTCTTGAAATTATTCCGGTTGAATTGATTTTGAATTCACATAAATTCCCCTTCAATTCTCTAAAGTTCTTTCTTAATCACCTCCAGTTGATTTTGAATTTACGTAAATTCTATTTTATTTTATTGAATGCTTGTACAGCTTGTCATTGAATTCAGCGTTAAAAAAATTTGAAAACATTCACCCCTTTTTGCTGGCAAAATTTACCACACTTACTTACAGCATCATTTGTGAATTATTAGCAAAAATTTTCACAAAAAAATCTTCAAAAACTGACATTGACCTTCAAAGTAAATTGTGAATTCATACTTCTTATCAGGGAGTATTGATCAAATGAAGATATGGTTTTAAATATATAAGAAAATTTCTGATCAACCCCAAATCCAAAATTAAGGAGTATACCAAGTGAACATTTGAAACTTCTAGGGAAAATATGAGCAGCCCGACATAATCTATACCTGGTCCAGTTTCAGAAACTTGGAACATATGTAAACCTAGACACCGTGTGAAGCTGCAGAAATCCCATGAAGCCAGACTACCACTCGAAATCCCAGAAAAGCCCAGAAGGCCGTAAAATCTGTTGAAATACTGTAATCTAGCGTAAAGTTACGAGAGGTTAACTGCACGTCAGGAAGCTTGGTTTTGAACTAAAAACTATGACAAACGGGTAAAAACTAAAAAAAAGTCTTTCTCTCTAAAGGAAACTCGCAAATCGAGTTAGACTGTTAATTACCTAGACCGGAACGAGCTCGCTCGCAATTCCCTATTCCAGAAACCCAGCACCAGTTTATCCTGCTCTTGATTCAGAAATGCTGTTCTTAGCAGCCTTGGTGAAATATGAATAACAGTACAGACGTAATGCACTGGGCTGAGATTTAAGGAGGGCTTAGGAAAATATAGAGTTGAAAGAGCGCTTCACCTATATAAACTAAAAGCACCAGAAAGCTCGCCGAAGAAAGAAGAAGAGCTCTGGAGAGCAAACTGTTGAGAGAACGGAAAGCAAGGAACCAAATACGAAATACGGAAAGTGAAAAGCGAAAAGAGCTGTTTCGCAAACTGAGTTTATTGTAACCTAGGATTATATGAATAACCGGACACGTGTGCATACACGTATCCAACCGCCTGTGAACACGGCACGTCCCATGCACGTTTCGCAGTCTGAGAGATATTGCTTCTCTTTCAAGCTCTGGAATAAGAATCCACACAATGAAATTTTTCGTACCTCGCAGAGAATGTTCTCTCACGTGCTTTTCCAATCCTCTCGACTCAAAGAAAAGTCCCGGGAATCGATTTTTCACTCACGTCAAAAATAATATTTGGATTCTTACAGCGGAAATGTTTACTTTATTATCTACAGAGAGTCCGAGTTCAGCTCTTGTCGCAGTTTTCGTATCAGATTTTTTTAGAAGAGAAATAATGAATCGCCCAAGTGTACAATGTGGAAATTAAATACTGAAAAATCTCAGTGAGTGAAACAGGCTGCAAGCGTCCGTCGTATATTGCGAATACACGGAAAAAATCACTTAAATTTTAAATGACTATCCTGACTCCTGGATAGAGAAAAACGACTGATGAGATAACGGGGAGTTTGGTTCAATAGTAGAAAAGTGCACAGAAAAAACTGAAGATAAATTTTGTTGCATGTAAAATGTTCAGCTGTTAAAGATTACATGATATTTGGCGAAAGTTTATCTTACGATGGAATAAAAGCTGTCGTCTGCTACGTCATTCGCAGTGCTTCGCAGCAATGGAAGAACGGCAAAGTATACGTGAAAACTTAAAAAGCTATAAATCAGGACACTAGATTTAGAACAACTTTTTACTTACCTAATTGTTATTTTAAAAATAATTATACTTTATATATGCTCCCTGCCACAGTCGGTATTGTAGGTTAGAAACAAAACCAAAAATTAGGAATCGAATTATATTTGAAGTTGGAACATTCATTCAGTGGCGGATCTAGGTATTTGCCGCCATTGGGCTGACAGAATTTGCTGCTCTTGAGGCTAACAGAAATTAACTACTCGATTTTGAATCTGCAGTAAGACATGTACCCGAAAGTTTTGGGTAGGAATTCATAAACGATACAATCCGAAATCTGTATTAGATCCAATCCAAAAAAAGTTCTCAATTTCGTTCGATCCAAATTGGTTAAAAATTAATGCGACTCAATACGAACTTCCAGTCCGAATCAGTCTGAACCAAATTTTCAATCAGAATGAATCCGAACTCGGATTGACAAACCGATTTTCTATCTGAATGAATCCAATTCAATCCGAACTCGGATTGATTCCGATTCATTTGGATTGAAAATTTGGTTCGAATTGAACCAGATCAATTTTTCACCGATTTCGATCGAACGAAATGTAAAACTTTTTTCGGATTTGTTCAGATTGATTCGGGGTTAGTTTAGATACAGATTTCGGAAACAAACTAAAAACAATAATAAGATTTCTAATATGAAGAATAAGTTGCATCCTTAATTTATTTCAGCATAAATTTAAGTTTAAGGCTGCATCTAGTCACCCCGAAAAATTGGGAGAGTTAGAAAAGATGATGGACTGCGGGTCGTCCCGAAAGTTCGGGATGACTAGCCAAGCTTAAGAAAAATATTGGACTAGTCGTCCTGAATATCGAGACAAGACACTGTGTAAGTTTAAATAATAATTAATTAAAAATCAATCCTAATGTAAAAGTTTATTTAAAGTTTCAATCTCGATTTCAGTCTCAAAAATGGTTTTATGAATTAAATGTCACTATGTTCTGAAATCTATAACCAAATTGAAATGCAGGATCTTCATGCCTAATTTAAAAGTCTAACCAAATTAAAATATTCAAATCGGTTCGAAAATTCTTTTAAATTACGAGAATCCATACAGCAATAAGACAGGTATTTAAAAATAAATTATAAATACAAATTTTGTTCACACAATAAAATGAACAAATAGGTGCAATTAAATAACACTTAAATGGTAATTAGACTCTCTTTATTCAAGTTAGCAGAAGTTTTTTTGAGATGAAAAAATTCGAAAGAATAATTATGCATACCATATATTGGATGAAAGTACATAATTCATATTCAACGAAATTCTAAACAAAAAGTAGTGTTGACGATGTACTAAAGTTATCACAGGTTCGAGAATTAGAATTTAAACAAATATAATAATGAAATATTTTTATCAAGAAAAAAAATATTTTTAATGTTTAAAGTTTCTAAAATCATGGTTTAACTTTGAAATAACAATAATCGGGAAAAAAATATATTTCTGGATGAAAATTGTCTTCAAATATTGTTATTTTAAATTCATACAATAATTTTAGAAACTTTGAAGAAGAAAAATATTTTTTTTATAAAAACATTTGATTATTGTATTTATAAGAAATAAATAATATTGATTGGAAAACAATTTTTTTATTGTTTCGGGAGTTTTATAATGCAAGAATTTTCCAGTTCGTATATTTTATAATTTGGCAATTTTCAATTTCCCTAATATCATAAACTGTTTGGGAACTTTTTATTCGGGAATTTCATTATTTGGGAATTATATTATTCGGAAATTTTATTTTTTAGGATTTTCCAATCGTCCGAAAATTTTCATCCAAAAATATATTTTTTCAATAATTTTTATTTTGAATTCAAACGATAATTTTAGAAACTTTGATCAGAAAAAAAATATTTTTTATACAAATATTTGATGATTGTATTTTTAATAAATAATATTGATTGAAACCCATTTTTCCATTGTTTCGGGAGTTTTATAATTCAGGAATTTTCCAGTTCGGATATCTTATAATTCGGCAATTTTCTATCGGGAATTTGTCAAATTCGGTAATATTATAAACTGTCAGGAATTTCCTATTTTGATAATATCATAAGCTATTCGTAAATTTTTTTTCGGGAATTTTCCAGTTAGGGAAGTTTATTACATTTTGAAAAATTGTATTATTCGGAAAATTCCCAAATCGGGAATTTCAAAGAGTCATGAATTTTATCTTGTAGAATTTTTCAGTCGTCCAAAAATGTTCATCCAAAAATATATTTTCTCAATAATTGTTGTTTAAGTTTCACGCAGTAATTTCAAGAACTTTAAACATTACAATTTTGTTGATAACAATATTTGATCATTGTATTTTTAATAAATAAATAATATTCATGAAAAAATTTTTTCATTTGTCTAAATTCGGGAATTTTATAATAATTTTATAATTGGGGAATTTTCTAGTTATTTGGATATTCAAGAATTCGGCAATTTTATGTCAGGAATTTTATTATTCGGGAATTTTCCAATTCGGTAATATAATTATTCGGAGATTTTTTGATTCAGGAATTTTACAGTCTCGAGAATTTTTCAGTCTTCCCGATTTCTCAAGATAAGTGTATTTGCATAAATTTTTCATTTCGAGAAAGCTATTTAATTAAATAATAAAATCATTACACATTTTTTATGGATTTTATAATCTAATTGAATAGTTTCCAGAAAATAAAAAATAATATCCAAATACACTCATGGTGAAAAACCATTTTTTTCTGAGATTTGAAAAAAAATAAAGTTTTGTCCCTCAGCTTGCAGACATCTTTGATTTCACCCACCTAACCTGAAATACCTGATAGAATCAAAGATTCTTTTTTATCAATATTATCGTAATATAAAATGTTATCTACTGTACAAAATTAGGATTTTCAATTTACATTCAATATTCTTGATAAATATTTATTTAATAACTTTTTAAAATAAAATTTTACGACTCAGGGTGGCCTCATACGTAACAAAAATATATTGAATAATTTGAAACATGAATTAAGGCCGATAGGAGTTGTAGTTGTTCAGAAATCATCTTTTAGCTTTGAAATTTTACTTCGTAAAAAGGCTTTTATATTGAACTACAACACCGACGGATCTCGAAACTTTCAAAACGGAAATTCATATCTCATAACTTGTGATTTATGGTTAAGATCATAGTAAATATGGCGACTTTTTAGAATGTTGTCGAGTGCTTATTTATTGACATTCATGCAAAATATATAACCATTCGTCCGCGATAAGTGCAATTATTTTAAAAATGGAATGGTAATAAGTGCAATGTTTTTAAAAATCTCGTGTCCTCATTTCCAGACCAATTCCATCCATACTTCACACTGTTCTTTGCACTGCTGTGAACTATATAGCAGAAGACGCTTTTCTGTACTGACAAACAACTGCCAAATTATTCCGAGATGGTTTAAAAACACGAAATTATCTGAATTTCATGTAAAGTTTATTCGACCAGGTTAATTTTTGTTGCAGTGAAACTTTCGTCGGAAATCGGTGTAAAGTTTATCTTCCGTTTTTTCTGTGTGGTCAGTTAATCTCTCAAAACAGCGTCATTGGGAAAAGTCTACTAATTCTCATGAAAAAGTATTACAAAAACCATCAAATAATTTTTAAGAGAAGAGATTTAAGAATACGGTTGATACAACATATAGAAAAGTCTATCAGATTTTATTTGACGGTGGACAGATTTTTGTATGGTTTGTGAAAAAGGAATTAGAATATAAGTAATCGAAGAATCCCGAATACGGGCCCATAGAATTTCGTCGACAGTTTATGAAAAACTTCAAATGCGCAGTGAACGTTTGCCGTAGTACCGCACACGTTGCGCACGCCCGTTGTGCGCCTTTTGCGTTGTTCAACTAGTGCTATTGTTTGTGATTTTATGTTCTTGAAGGGTATCTGAAAGGACGGGAATTTTCTTTGATCGAAAAATGACAAAGGATTTATTTTCTGATCGACATTATTTTTTAGTTTTTAGTTTTAATAGAAAATGCCATTCGATCACATTAAATGAATCTTCATAAGATATTACATAATAGAAGATTCAACATGATAATTTTGAAAGTATTCAACATGGCTTGGATTTCAATTAAAATTTGAGAGCTCGGACGCTTTTAATTTCAAATATTGTTTAATTGTGAAGAATAATTGTTGAATCAGCACAGAATTCGAAATGCTCTTCGAAATCCTTTGCTCTAAAGTATTGAAAATTTGAACATTAAATTCCAAATAAGTCAACATTTAAATTCCACTTTAACGTACAACTGATTGCCAGTTAAATTCTACTCATTACTGTAGCTAGAATAAGGTCACTGATATTTAGCAATTTTAATGCAAATATAATATTGCATAATATTAGAGCTCAAGCGCTTCTCATTTCAAACATTGTTCAATTGTAGAGACTAATTGTCAACTCGGGGCTAATTTTGTGTTTCTTTTGATATCCTTCACTCTAATATATTAGAATTTAAGAAATTGAATCCAAAATAAGTCAAATTTTTTATTCCACTTCGACGTCCAGCATTTAAATTTGATCGTTGGATTTTTTATTGTTTTATTACCAAGAATATGGTAGCTAAAATAATGCACCCTCTTCCTAATTATTATCCTTTTTAATTAAATATAAGTGATATCTGTGAATCTTGAATAATAATAAAAATGTCATTGACATGGAAATGAAAATTGTTAACATCTTGGCAATCACCGATATACATATAACATTCTTTTTCAGTTGAAAAATTTATTTAAGTAATATTATTACATTTTCCTAGTCATTTAAAAAAATGTTATGCCCATTTAAAGCAAGGTATTCAAGGAAAAGGAATTGAAAAATAACATTTTTCAAAAGTTTATTAGGAAGTATTTTATGATATGGAAGAATAATTAAAAATGGACAATTCGCATATTTTTTTAATTAAAAAAAGAGGAATGCTAGGAGGATACACTCAAATATTCTCCATCTGACTACCGTGAGTCTCAATCAGTTTCAACGTGAAAGTTCTTGCACTCGACTTTTCTTTACAGAATTCTTTTGTCTTTTGATTTCTAAGTATTTTATATCCATAAGAAAAGTACAGTAATGAGCAATTTTTAGATTTTATTTTAATTTTAATTAAGAACAATTTTAATTTACTTTTAATTTTTTTTAAATTTTAATTTAAGAACAATTTTTTTACATATTTTGAATTATTGTCTAGGAATTGTTATCCTAAATCAAAAGCTGAGTTGAGAAGTATTATAAAAATTATATCAATCAAAAAATGTGCGTTTCATGAAGTTTTTTGTAGCAGAAAATTGTTTTTCGTCAGTAAGGTCATTGAAGCCTTTCTGAACTCGACCCTTTTTGAAACAAATATAATTAAATTAGTTGTTTACCGTATATTAAATTATTGTTTTGTAAAAGTTATTTCCATTCAAAGCTGAGTGAAGAAGCATAATAAAGGGATTGGATACATTGAAAACTGTGCATTTTGTGGAAGTTTTTGTATGACAGAAAATTATTTTTTTTGTCGTTGAGGTTATTAAAGCATTTTATTGCTGGACTCTTTTCATTATTTATTGCCTTTGGATCGTTATTAAACGTTTCAAATTATAAAGAACAGAAAATATTGGGCCCTTTCTGAAATAAGTAAATCGAGCCTTTTTTGAAATAAGTAATATTCAATTTGTAAAGAAAACTGCATTTTTCTGCATTATTCTGGTAAAAATGTTGATCTTAACAGTGGAAAATTATTTACACAATTAACAATAAAGTCAATCGATCGTGTTGATCTTTGATATAAACAGATTAATTCTTGTAACTCAGAAAAGGTGTGAACTTTTTATATTCTACTGCAAAAAAATCTTTAAACAATTACGAATAAGTAGTAAGTATACCAGATATAGCAGAATTATGTCGAGTTGGTTGAATCAACAAAATTGTTGTTAGTTCAATCACAGAATATTGTTATTATATGGACAACAAAATATTTGGTCGATGCAAGTAAATTTTTTGTTCGTTTCAACTAAGTCTTTTGGGAGATGGAGTATATTTGGTTGATTCAGCGAAAAATGTTGTTAAGCCAATCAAGTATTTTGTTGAATCAATCAAAATTTGTGCTATTCAACTGAATTTTTCTGTATATCTAAAAAAAAA
>CAKNXH010000960.1:0-14631 GCA_932178445.1 Andricus quercusramuli
ATCCCAGTGCTCCATCTGAAGAAAGCTTGCCCGGACGCGACCTGGAATTGGCACGAAGAGAAGGCTCCTGAGGAGATATCCGCTCAGGTGAATGTTGCCTGGCAGAAGAAGAAGGGCCAGGATTACGTTCGATATTCGGATTCCGTTCAGACTGTAGTGAGTCGTAATTTGCAGAAGCTCTAATAAAACTTCCTGAGAAGATTGCTTGACTTTTGCCGACTGGACAATCCCTTTTGTCATCTGGAGTCAAATTATCAACTGCGCCGCTTATCATATTTATTTTTATTCGCGAATGAATTCTATCGGGCCTATAAATTCCGCGGAGAATCCCACTATCATCCAACATTGCAAAAATCTCATCATTGGATGTTGATAATACAATATATTCTCTGGTTGGCAGGGGCACAAATCGATTTGGTCCTGCTCGAAATAAAATTGGCATACCGGCAGGAATAACGTATCTTCGAAATTCAAATTGCAGGTTTTGATTTGTACAAGGGGTAAGTCGAACATATCCAAGTTCTTCTATTGTACATCCAAGTACTCGATCTGAAGGAAACCTGCTCAGAGGAGAAATGGATCTCGCGCGAAGTCCAGGATCCTGATTATATGCCCGGTCAGGTGAATGTTGTCTGGCAGAAGAAGAACTAGGATTGCGTTTGCCATTAGGACTCCTGCTTGCAGGAAACCTGGACCTGCCACGAAAAGGAGCCTCCTCTGGAGAAATCCGTTCAGGCATTTGTTTTTGTCGAACAGCAGAAGAAGAAGGGCCGGGATTACGTTTGATATCAGGTTCTCCATCGGGCTCTGAACTGCATTCTGAAAAAAGAAATAGAAGATTCTTCCTTTTAGTTCAGCACATTGATGTCTAGTATCTTCAGCTAAGTTCAACGTTTATTTGCAAAAACCATCTTTCCAATGACCCATTAGAAATTATGAGAAATTTTTTTTAATCACAAGAGCTCCCCACCATACATTTTCATGTTGGAAAAACATATATTTTTGGTAGAAGACGAGTGCTTAAACGCTTTAAGCCTAAGCCAAAATGACAATAAACGAATTTCTGCTATACGAAAACCTCCATAAAATAAAAAGTTTTTGATATATCCAATTATTTGGAAAATATCTTTTCACTCAGTTTTTACTGCTAAACATCACTTAGCAAACAATAATTTAAAATACGCCAGACGAAGAATTTAATTGCAATTATTTCAAAATTCCATAAAGGAGAGTTGAGCGGAAAAACTTTCAAATTGAAAATGATAAAGCCTCACCGTGTTCGAATTGAACTTAACTCATTGTTGTTTTTTTCTTCATTCTGAATTCGTTAAAATTCTCCTGGAATTCTTATGAACTCCATCGAACATTTTTGTATTCGGAAGAACATTAGAAACATTATTTATACAAATTAGTCTCTTTTAGTTGGTTTTAGAAACATTTTGGGTTGTCTCACGTAGGGTTGTTTCAGGGGTGAATATGGTACCGTTTAAACTATGGATTTGCATAAGCATTATACGTTTTAGGTAACTTGATTTTATATATATATATATATATATATATATATATATATATATATTTCGTTTCGGTTTCGGTTTCGATTCCCTTGGAATAGAACCGAAGGGCTTATGACAAAGCCACCGAACGCGTCCTTGGGTTGCGGATAGAGGGTCCCCGTACCAAGGGTTTCTGCTGAATATGGATACAATAATTAATAAGCAGTCGCGGACAATTGTCCAGGGATGGTCCCGAAGGAATAACCCCTAAGCGAATGTGTGCGAACCGTGCCGAAAGCTGCATGGCACCTGGGTGAGGTGTCTTTAACGGTGACTCTGGGATATCGGGCGATGTCTCAGAGTAATAGCCTTATCCTTGCACGCGGGGCTCTACAAGGATGGACGAACCCTTTCCCTAGCTGCTCGTGGGAACAACAATGAAACCAAAAAACCACCAAAATGTTGTAGATGCGGTTCAAAACGATCGAACGCGCAGAGCACCCGACAATGGATCGGCAAACAATGCCGATCATCCTAGACTTCGGGGTGCTGAAAATAATTTAGATGGAAACACAATGACGAACCGGCGAAACGCCCACATTGAGTGGACGGATCAACTTAAGAATGATGTGTTAGACTGCTACGATGCCAGTATTATCCCTGTTCGTGGAGGCTTTATGGCGCGTATGCATACTCTGTGGTGCCAGAAACACCCAGAGCTTCAACACGTTTCGCATCAGTCTTTGCGAAATCAAGCCGACTACCTCCGCAAAAATGGATATGTACGCGGAGCGCTTCCTCAACCGCTGCTTGAACAAGCTGCAGACGAAGATGAAACGACATTAAGACCAACCGCAGAAAGTAGGCACCTTCTTGAAGATGATGGCAATTTCAGTACAAGGAGGAACATCAACATGCAAGTTCCTCTTAAGCCCCAAGATCTGGCTGAAATGGATGCCTCCCTTTGTGGAGATATCTCGCAAGAGTCCGACCTCTGGACCATCAATTGCTCAGTTTATGGTGCTGCGAGAGCTTTGGCTGATTCAAATCGAAGGCTCAAACCGACGATGGATCAAAAGACAAGAAGACGCTTGCATCAACTGAACAAGAAAATTGGATGGGCAAGACAGAATGCGTCCCGTGTTCAATGTGTGATTGACTACATAACATCTGGTAGACCGTTCACGGAAAGGGTTCGAAAGTTCGCCCAAGAACTAAGGACCTTGAATCACACACTAAACAAGTCAAAGCTGCTGACAATCAAGCAGCATATTGTTGACAAAATAAGGCTGTTATCTGACGCAAGGAGGAGGATACAGAAGAGGGAGAGATGGATCAGAGAGAATCAACAGTTTCTCGCTGACCCATCACGCCTCTTCAGTGATCCCCCTGTTTTTGTAAAAAATCCACCCAAGCCCAAGGAGGTAGAGACTTTTTGGAGAGAGGTGTACAAGATCCCGAAAACATTAGAGTTGAAGGAAGATACTGACAATATCATTCGCTTCAAGGAGTTTTGCGACAGCCTCATAAAATCTGAGGAGGAGTGCCCATCAGTCACTGCCGAAGAGGTGAAAAAAGCACTTAGAGGCACGAAGAACTTTTCCGGTGCTGGACCAGATTGTATCAAGAACTTTTGGTGGAAGAAGTTTACTTCTACACACCAACATTTGGCCCGCATATTCACCTCATATTTAAAGTCGGAGATGCCCATTCCGCAGTGGCTAGTGTTAGGACGCACTATACTCCTACCGAAAAAAGGCGACTTGTCCAAACCAGAGAATTACAGGCCAATAACTTGTTTGAACACACTGTATAAGATTTTTACAGCTATCCTAAACAACAGGATTGTTCGACGAATTGAGCCTGTATGGCGAGAGATGTACGAACAACGTGGCTCGAAAAAAGGTGTAGCAGGCTGTCGAGAGAACCTGCTGATTGACAGGTCTGTCTGTAAAGACGCTACAGTCCATCAGCGCGTCCTGTCAATGGCCTGGATTGACTACCGGAAAGCTTTTGATTCAACCTCTCATAGACTTATCATCTGTCTGTTGGAAAGCTTGAAGGTACATCCACACATAGTGAGATGCATAGACAGATTGATGCCTCTTTGGAAAACTAGATTTACCATCTCATCTAGGAATTATCGTCTGACGACGAACAACGTCACCTTCCAGAGGGGCGTCTTTCAAGGGGATAGTATGAGCCCTTTGCTTTTTTGCATCACACTTTTGCCCCTATCTCTTGCACTACGAAATTCTCCTGGATACCTCTGTGGCGACACTAATCAGCGTGAGCATAAGGTCACTCATGTATTCTATATGGATGACCTGAAGATCTATGCCGCTGGTAAAAGCAAACTTCAAACTGCTTTAAATATCGTCAAGAACTACACAGGAGAGATTGGGATGGACTTTGGTTTGGACAAGTGTGCCAAAATTCATTTGAAGAAAGGAAAGATTACTGGCGTTCCCAAGGACCCTGAGCTTGTGGATATAAGTGTTATTAGACATCTTAACACTGGAGAGACCTATACATACCTGGGCGTGCCTCAAAGCCGCATTCAGGACGTAACATCAGTGAAGGAGTCTCTCCGAAGCAGATACAAGCATCTTCTTCGACAGATTTGGTCTTCCAATCTGTCGGCGTTGAACAAGGTATCTGCGACTAACATGCTTGCCGTCCCGGTTCTACTCTACTCGTTTGGGGTGGTTCAATGGACGAAGAACGAGCTTAAGGCCCTTGATGTCACCACGCGTAAGATCATGCATATGCATAAAAGCTTGCATATCAATTCGTCAGTTCCGCGATTATACATTTCACGCCAGCAAGGCGGACGCGGACTTCTGAATCTCCAGTGTCTTCATAACCGAATTGTTTTGAGTACAGCTTACATCGTTGCGAATGGCAGAGATCCTCTCCTAAAGATGGTCAGAAACCACGAGATGATTGGCGAAGGGGCGTTCCTTTACAAAGCCGCGGAGCAAGCTGCCGAGACCCTTGGCCTGAATTTTAACATCAGAAGTGAGGAAAGTGCATTACTCCATCTAGATGCTTCACGTCTAAAAGCCGAAGTAAAGAAAGCAGAGGTTGGAAAATTTGACCAAGAGCTACTCGACAAGCAAATGCACGGAAACTTTCACAGAAATGTAGAAAAACAGTCCTTGTCGGAGGAGCAAACTTTTGCTTTCCTCAAATCATCAGGGCTCAATTCAGGTACAGAGGGCTTTATTTTCGCATGCCAGGACGGTGTAATCTCTACCTTAGCTTACCGCGCCCGCATTTTATGTCAAGAAGTTCCCAGTGATAGGTGCAGAGCGTGTCATGCACACGCTGAGTACCTAGAACATATACTATCGGGGTTTCCGACCCACGCAGGAACAACGTATATCTATAGACATAATGCGGCCCTAAGAGTACTTTATTACCACCTTTGTCGCTCTTACGGTGTTGGTCGCGACCCTGCCCTGCCGAACGCTCCAAGGGATATAGAGTCAATTGTCCGAAACGAGAAGTGCCAGATTTTCTGAAACTACGATTTTCGGGCAGCAGTCTCCGTTGCGCACTCGAGGCCTGACATTGTTCTCCAAGACTTCGAGAAACGAATTATATTCGTGATCGAATTCTCGGCTCCATCCGAATACAACATCACTGCAAAGGAGAAAGAAAAAGAGGAGAGATATCAAGACCTTAAAAGAGAGCTGCGTCGACTGTACCCAAAATATTCGGTACGAGTAATTGTTCTTGTGATAGGTGCTCTCGGAGGTGTGAAATTATCGCTGGTTCGTAACCTTAAAGCCATACCCGCGTGCCAAAAATATGCCAAGGCTCTTGCGAGATGGATGCAGAAAGCTGTCATCCTTGGGTCGCTTCGTGTCCTCAAGACACACGAGGGTTTCGCCGGCCTGTCGTTGTGATTTCGTCGTGCCCTGTGACCACCCATCTCACGGATGTGAGACGTGGCCATAGGTGTATTTTACCGCGGTTCTACTGGGGGCCATTGACATTTTTTCCAGATGGCAGTTGCTCTTAGTGGTACCCTGCGGTGGTTGTTTAACTTTTTTTTTTTTTAATTATATATATATATATATATATATAGCATAATAATACACATATACGTATACAATTATCCACTTCCATATGAACATCATTGTAAATAATTTAATTGCAATTTTCGAACCTATTTTCAAGGAAATTGATAGTTTTTTCTTTCTTGTTTTGAATTTTTTGAAATTTTT
Source organism: Andricus quercusramuli (assembly GCA_932178445.1). Taxonomy (NCBI): domain Eukaryota; kingdom Metazoa; phylum Arthropoda; class Insecta; order Hymenoptera; family Cynipidae; genus Andricus; species Andricus quercusramuli. The sequence goes on from CAKNXH010000960.1 coordinate 5,729, forward strand.
AAAATTTGACCATTTGGTCAAAAATGCTTTTGTAGGTTTGAAATTTAACTATTCAATTATTAATTTAGAAATGATTGGTAAGAAGTAATCAACTTTATTAAGTATTGTAACTATTTTCTTGAAGATTCATCTTCTTTCCTTGAAAATTCAACTATTCCAAGAAAAAATTAGCTATTTTGTTGGAAAGTCCTCTGTCTCAATTGGAAATTCAACTCTTCCTGCATAAGTCCAACTCATTGGTGAAAAATTGCAAAATTAATTTGTTTAGTCTCTGCCATCTGCTTGAAAATGCATTATTATGTTAAAAAATAATTTCTTTGTAGAAAGCTTAATAGTATATTGTGCACCAAGTGGGGAAAGAAAGACATTATTGATGAATGAATTTTTCAGTGTGAATCGTGGGAACTGATTTCAAGTGCCGCTTTTTAAGTTCCTAGGTATGTAATGGCAATGTATATCTATGACGTCATCATTTTTAAAGTCATAGACTGTAAAAACAATAAGACGGAGAAAAATTAGCCTCAAGTGGTACTCAAATGAGACCACTGGTAGGAAACCAGAATCGTTTCTTTTTACACAGAAAATAACAGCATGAATTTATCCTCTTCAAAAGTAGGATGCGAAAAAACTAATGCCGTAGAAAAAGAAATCTCTAGTTTGTACAGTGTAAATATATGATTGGCTATTATATGACTATAAGCTGGAAAAGGGGGCTTTAGGTCCGCTCCACAGGCCTGAGAAATAACCCTATTCATGCGAGTATTATATGAAATATATATTAAGAATTATATATATATATATATATAAATATATTTTATTATTATATTTACCAATAGAACTAACGATAACCACCAAAGTGAAAACGAAAGTACAGACCACCCGCATTTTCGCAAAGTAGAGAAAAAACTGATCAAGGCTTCAGTGAATAACTTGGTTAATAACTGTATCTAAGGAATATTCCATTGCATCATCAGAGTACAAATATATACATAAGTAGCCGTTATCTCACACATATGTGAAATAACAACGTTAGCAGTGCCAAGATTGTCTCTGGCAAATATTGATATCATTTGGCATTCATCATTATGATCATTTTAATGAAGACATTCTTATTACGAACGCAGTATTTCGATACAAATATATGGAACCTACATTTTTATCAAAACTGAGGTTATTCAATACAAGATTCTTAAAAAATTAAATTCATATTGCGAAGAAAAGATTCTTCCTAGATGTCATTTTTAGATACAATAATTGAGACATAATAAAAAAAACTCCTGAGCATGAACCGTCAAGATGAAATTAACAAATTCGTGTGCTGGAAAATTTGCAGAATTTTCCGAGGTACCTGTACAGAAATTTTCAGGTGAAATACGATAAATAAGTAACCTTGGATACCATTTGCTGCGATTTCCTTATAAATTTGATTTATTTTTGTATTCTCATACAGTCTTCTGCTCATCCATCAAAGATTTTTAGTGAGCCGATTCTTAATAGTTCCTTCACTTGACTTTCAGAGTGATCTCTTGGCCTTGTTCACCTGCGCAATCAAGAAATAGTAAAACGAAGTTTCCCAGCCTCAAGAACACCCTTGATGCTTCCATGTCGCTTTTAAGCCTTTCATACGCGGCTGTATAAGAACCATTTAGAAATGGTTACAGAAAACAAGTTTTAAAAATCTTCTAACCGGTCCTAACCGGGTTCTACCCGGAATTTGTGAACACAAGTTAAATATTGTCAGACTAAAGTTAGTTTCTAACTGGGGTGTCTTTCAACCGATCCTAACTTGGTTCTATTCGGTGATCGAAAATAGAAATTGAATATTGTCAAAGAACATAGCAATTTTCTAATAGGTCTCCAGCCGGTTCCTAAAAGACTCTTGACACTGGTGCGTTCTGACCAGTCCTAACTGGGTGTCTATCCAGCGATCGAAAACAGAAATTCAATATTGCCAAAGACCACAGCTTCCAACTGGTCTCGAACCGGTTCCTAAAAGGCACTTGACACTGGCTTGTACTCCAACCCGTCCTACCTGGTTTGAATCCGTCAATCGGAAACAAAGATTAAACATAGGCAATTTCAATTCTCTTTGTGTCTAAACCAGGTAAAGTTTATTAATAGACTTCAATTAAATATACAACAATCAGTATCGTGGTAAGATGATTCGAGTTCTGAACTTAAATCAGTTGAAGGTCAAGTTTTCAAAACCGACCTAACCTGACATCGAATATAGTTTATCAATTAATTTTGATTCGATCCGAACTATTTGGTTCCTTACAGTCTCTGACTGCTTCTTAAATGTTCTTAATTTCAATACATGGAATGTAACTGGATCCTAGCCGGTCCTTATAGGGTTAGTGGTAACAGAAAAAAAGTTGTAAAAATCTTCTTGTCGGTCCTAACCGGGTCTACTCGGAATATGCGAACAGGAATCAAATGTTATCAGACTGAAATTTCTTTCTAACTGCTCTCTAACTGATTCCTAAAAGGCACTCGATACTGGTGTGTACTCTAACCAGTTCTAACCGGGTTCTATCCGGCGATCTAAAACAGGAATTCAATATTGTCAAAGACGGATAGGTGATGGTCACAACCTGGGGACGAAATTCGGTTAGGAGCCGGTCCTGGCCAGTTAGAACCAACTTCTATCCGGGTTCTAATCGGGTTCAATGCAACGTTTTGAGCAGGGATGAACAGAAAAAAGTTATGAAAACAGAAATTTAAAGAATAAATATACATTCGATCTGCTGGGATCGAATTATATCGAAATTCATATTATAACTCATATTATTCACATTATTACAATTCATAGCATTGATATTAAAACAAACGTATTTTCAGTGTCTTCTCTTTATAATTGAAAAAGTGCGCATCATATGAAAAAAATTTTGTTTTTGGTAATTAACGTGTTATTGCACCATGTGTTGTTTTGGCAAACAATTAATTTGTTTATTGTCAATCCTATTTGTTACGGTTTGAACAAAAAATACACATCCTATCAAAAAATGATTAATAAAAACATTTTAGATCTTTTTTGGGTGCATAATTTGGGTCTAATTATCTTTTTTTCGTAGCTTGTGTCATTTGTCCAACAATTTCACTTCATATTCTTGGTGTTGTTTTTCTATGAATAGAACAGAAACCAATCATCCTATAAAAATAGTATATTTCGATATGGGAGGCCAAACGGGCGTTTTGGTCACTGCTTCGGCTTCCTACGCCTCGCCACGGGTTCACGCAGCTCCTTCACACGAGCAGTGACCAAATCGCTCGTGAGGACTCGAGTATCGAACACTATTTTTCTTTAAAGAATACTATGCAAAACACGAGATATGTAAACTTGACCAAAAGTTGGGGGAGGGGTTGAGGGGGCGGAGCCCCACGCCAGAAACAAAATAATTCCCAAAATGTTTATCTTTCCTGAAAATAACACAATGTTGTCTGCTTCCTGTATCATTTTTTGTAGGTCATCGGAATTTGAAATGCTGTCTTCGTCAGCGGAATCCCTTTCTATGATTTTTTGCCGTTTGCACCTTAGCTTGTAATAAACTCTTTAATCTCATCATGCAATGAATTACTTGAACGAAAATGAACGAAAACAAACTGTTACGAACGAAATGAACCCAACCTCATCCAAAATGATGTTCGCATAGTAACCGTTTACGACGCTAGATGGCAAGCGGTGGCGAAAACGTAGTAACCGTTCACGACGCTAGATGGCAACCGGTGGCCAAAGTATTTTGGTAACCGTGAAGACCATTTTGCTAACCGGTGACACCGTTTTGGTCATCGGTGTTGGGGAATCGGCCATTTTGGATGTCTGTAAACGGTGGACAAACGAGGGTTTTGCATGTGTGTATAAAGAAAAAGTTATTAATCACCAACTTTTATCTCATTTTTAGGTGAACAACTTTTGTCCATTAATTTTTTGTTTTCGTACCTTGTGTTACTTTACTTATATTCCGCAACGATTATGGTAATTAATACAATTGATTAATTCTGTTCTCGAATATCACTAAACACTTTTGAGTCGGACATTTGGATTACGTCATCCATCTCTTTTATTTTTTAACTATGATTGGCATCAATTCGTGTTAGTGTATTAGTCTCGAGTCAACAAATACACTTCGAATGATTGCATTAATCAACTTTCCGGACGACGATTCCAACATTTATTACCAGTGACAACATTGAGACATTTCTTTTAAACCTTTCAACTAATTCAATCATTTGTCGTATCAGTACAAAATTCGGTCACTCAAAATGTCTAGAACACAAGCTGAGCTATGCCTTCTCAAGCAAGTGAAACTTGCTAGTGGAATAGAAAATTCGTTCCAATCGGTTCCTACGGTACACACGCGCGGTATGCTCCGGGCACAATTAGATACGCTCGAGGCAGATTACTTGAAGTTCTTGCAACAGAATGTTGAATTGTTGAAAGTGCCTTTGGAGGGAGAATTCACATATTTTAAAGATGACATCTTCACCCAAACAGAAGAATGGTATCCTTCTTATGATTCCTTGCACACATTTCTTGAGGGCAAGGTTCGCACATTGGAGATTCTTGACGGGAATCCATCTAAGTTAAAGGATTCTTCGAATTCAAAAACGAATGAAAAATCGCAGTAATTAAAATATGGTAAAGGAAACCGCGGTCCGAACAAGAGTTCTGCATCATTATTCCACCTTTCAACAGATCAAACTCAGAATTCTAATCAAGTTCGAAAATGTTTCGGTTGTGCGCCAGCACACTTCTCGGTGTCTCGTCCTCAATTTAGAGCGATGAGTGCAATACAACGAAAGGAATTCGCGGCTAAAAGGAAACTTCGACTCAACTGTCTGCGACAGCATTCAGCAAGCGAATGTCCTTCATCCAGAACGTGTCGATTATGTGATCAAAAACATCACGCCATTCTTCATCAAGATGCGACGACATCTAACATCACTCATCAGTCACTTTCAACTAAAGGATAAGATCGTACATTGTCCAGCGTTCATCATCTCAGTATTCATCATGTCACTCGACTTAGAGCAAAAGGTCTATTACCTACAGCTTTTATCAAGGTCAAGTCAATTAGTGGTGCTTCAGTTTTTGTGCGTACACTCCTTGATCAGGGTCCTGAAGTGCCTCTCGTATCTGAGTCTCTTGCACAACGACTCGAGCTCGCGCGTTCAAGTTGTGAATTAGGTTTGCTAACTATCAGTGCAGGACGTCCCACACTAACTCAGGGTGCCATTTCATGTATTCCTGCGCCACGTTTTGAATCCGACTTCGATTATCCATTAGACGCGGTCGTGCTTCCGCGTCTTACTCCATATCGCCTACGTTTCGAAAGAGGCAATGGAAGTTGGTCTCATCGCTCAGGGTCAAATCTAGCGGACCTAGATTTCGGAAACTCAAGAGTGATAGACGTGATCATTGGAACAGATGCTTATTCTTATCTTCTTCTTCCGGACATACGGAAAGGTCCCTTCCTTATTTCCGAAAATACATTCCAGGATTTTCAGTTATCGCACGCCCGTTGTCCAATTTATTGAGAAATGATATCAAGTTCAAGTTTGAAGTAGAAGAACAACAAGCATCTCAGACACTGAAAAAATTGTTATGCAGCCAACCCGTTTTCGAACTGTACAGAGTAGGAGCGGAGACAGAATTGCATACAGATGCATCAAAGCACGGATACGGAGTGATTCTATCGCAGCGAGATAAAGATGATAATGCGTTTCACCCAGTGCACTATGCGAGTGGGAAAACCACACCAGATGAAGAACAGTTTGATAGCTATGAGTTTGAAGTCCTTGCGATTGTGAAAGCATTTGAGAAATTCAGAGTATATCTTTGAAGCATAGAATTTAAGATTGTGACCGATTGTCAAGCTTTCACGATGAACATGAATAAAAAGAATCTTTCATTGCGTGCACAAGATGGGCACTTTTCCTTGCGCCGTTCAAATATACCATAGACCACCGACCAGGCCAGCAAATGGCACATGTCGACGCTTTAAGCAGAAATCCGTAGCCTGAGGTTATGTTGATTGAATAATGCGATGGTAGTATTATTGCCAGGTTGAAAAGAGCTCAGCGTGAAGACAAACATTTACAAGATCTACTGACTATCGGCGAAAATTAGGAAAAGGATGGTTTTCCGATACAAAATGGCCTTTCATGTAAAATAGTTAATGACGATTTACTAGTAGTTGTACAAAAGCCGATGCAATCACAACTAGTTAGACAAGCGCATGAAAGAGGTACTTTTACGATTAATAAAACTAAAGCCATTTCAAAAAGAGATTATTGATTTAAAGGAATGCGATCTAAAGTTGAAAAAATTGTGTAAAATTGTATTAACTATGTTTTAGCTGAGAGAAAACAGGGAAAGCAGGAAGGTCTGCTCCACAGCATTGAAAAGGGCGAGTGTCCGCTGGATACTTTACACGTGGATCACCTCGGTCTCCTTCCGTCTACGAAGAGAAGCTAAAATCACATTTTTGCTGTGATAGATGCTTTTACAAAGTTCGTTTGGCCTTATGCAACAAAATCTACGGGCGCCGCCGAAGTTATACAGCGTTTCAAAAAGCATTCAACGATTTTTGGAAATCCTCGGCGATTGATATCAGATAGAGGAACGGGCTTTACATCGCACGAGTTCCAAGCCTACTGTAAAGAAGAGGGGATTACTCATTTACGTGTTACCACAGCTGTGCCGCACGGAAACAGACAAGTAGAAAGAGTTAATAGAACACTTATACCACTGTTCACGAAACTGTCAGCATCGAAACCTGGAGAATGGTACAGACACTTAGATGATGATCAAAAATGTCTAAATTCAACTGAAAGTAGAAGTATCGGAACAACGCCGTTTAATCTGCTGTTCGGAACACATATGCAAATGAAAGAAGATTCACAGATAAGACAAATTATCGAGAACGAGTGGATCACAATGTTTCAAGAAAACCGAGAGGATATTAGGAGAGAAGCAAAAGAGAATATATCGAAAATCCAAGCTGAAAATGAAAAGCCCTACGATAAGAAAAGAAAAGTAGCCAGAAAGTATATCTATGATGATTTGGTAGCAATTCTAAGAACACAACGTGGAGGCAAACTCAAGTTTCATGACGAGTTCCGCGGTCCATATCGTATAACTAGAATCATGCGTAACGATCGTTACGGAGTCGAAAAGGTTGGCGAACATGAAGGTACAAACCTCATAACATCATGGGCAGACCATATGAAATCATGGAGCGACGGCTCCAGTGATGAATCATCTAAGAGCGATAGTAATGTCAACATCTGAGGTCAGATGTTAACGCAGAATGGCCGAGTGTAGTATTCAAATTACCAATGTTTAGTTTAAGTTCGAGTTTAAGTTAGAGACTATAGCGTGCCGTAGTTTTAAGAGAGTGTACATATATAAGTATTCATAATATCGTGTCGACCACTGGGTATAAGATGAAGTATAAACATCTTGGCTTTTCCAGAATCATGATCGTGTTCGAAGTCAGTATCACAAAGAAGCTATGACGATTAAGACGTGGTCACTCATTTCATCTGATTCTCATTCTGTTTTTTTTTTCTTTAATTGTTCTGGTTATCGGAATAAAGAGCAATCTTTGAGAGTTCAGTATATATACATTTTTATCTGACTTCGGATAAGCAAAATTATTATTTCCAGGTATGATGTTTTTAAATTGAATTATTGCTAGAGAAGTTTAAAATTGAGAATAAACATGAAATTTTAAATTATTTCTGAAATGAAAAACATATTTAATTTCAAAATTTAAAGCAATCGAATTTGATCAAATTTGATCGATTGGAATCTTTCTGCTATTCCGTAAGAAAATCACTTGAATTTCTAATCAGTTTTTTTTTCGAATCAGATTAAAAATAAAAAAAATAGTTGAAAAACTACTTCACCCTATCAGGAGATAACATATTTTGTTGTAAATTTATGTTTTTTGTTAAAGAAGCAAATATCAGATTCTTCCTTGTAAATTCGTCTTTATTGTTTGAATATTCAATTACTCGGAAATTAAGTTTTTCACTAAAAATTTAAGTGTTCTATTTCTGTCCTAAAATTAAACATATTTTTTCAATGTCTTACATTACGATGATATTTGTTCACTTCACGAGAAAATTATATAACTAATGATTTAAGTAAATGCATATAGATAAAAATATTATGTGTACATCACAAGGCAGAGAAGAATCGAGTCGCTCGTAACCTTTCGTAAATTATATTTTCAGAATTTTCCGGCCTTTGTTTATAAAATAAATAAATGATATCGGATGATACCTCTCTGTGGTCTAATATACATTGTCAATAAAAAAGAGTAATTTTGTGTCAAAATATTACCTTGAAATCGAATACTCGATGATGACAATATCACTTCATTCGACATTATAATTTTTTTATAATAAATAATATTACTTCTGAATCATTTTTTTGCTTGCACATACTCCTGCGCAATGAATCAAAAAAATAATAACAGTCGGATAGTTGTTTACCAAATAATAGATGGAAGAGGAAAGAATCAATTTTGAATATTCAAAAAAAAATTGAATGGCCTTGTGGGGATTAGAGGAAGATAAAACAAAAGAAGCCATGATAACTATAATAAAGTTGCATTTAAATCTTTATCTTCAATTTTGATTCAACTACGGATTACAAAGAATGTCATATTTTAGTTCATCTTTCTTCTATTGAATTAATGATACACATGCTGTAGAGTATCTTCATTGGAAGCAACTTCTTTAAACCGACATGAACCGATTGGGTAACATCTGCCTACAGGACATTCCTTCATTTCAATAACGGTCATATCGTCAACTGCACCGCTTATCATGTTTATTTTTATCCTCGAACTATATGCATCTACCTTATATATCCCAAGAACAAACCCACT
>CAKNXH010000961.1:0-75367 GCA_932178445.1 Andricus quercusramuli
TTTTTTAATTGGAAAGAACACTAAGCTCGTGAATATTCTTAAATTTTTTAAAAGTTTCAGTTTTTTCTTTCTTGAAGCTTTTTAGTTCAAAATTATTATATTTTGAGCCAAAGAAATAAGTTTTTTAATTAATTAGTAATTGTTATCATTATTATATCTGATTATATTATTATTATGCTAATTGATATTATGTAATTTAGAGAAACACGAAACCGGGAGTTTTCCAAATTTTTTGATTGTTTACTCATTTATACGTATTTCTTTAACATTTTTAGGTTTCAAAGCCAATTATTCGTATATTTTGAAATATATTTTTCTACATGCACAATATTATTCCAAACATCGAAATTGTATGAGTTATTAAATAAAAAAGTAATTGACACCATACTCGCAAACGGACTGCGGAGCCTCCTCAAGTAGTAGTAACCTTCATTGGTCAGCCGTGCCCTTAAATATAGTATGACGAGTCAGACATCCTGACAAGAAAATTTATCCAAAAATCAAATTTTTAGAAAACATGCATGTTTTCAGCCCTCTTTCATTCCTATAAAGCGGGGCTTAAGCTCTACTTTTGAGGAGTAAAAAGTGACCTTATACGCAAATGATAAAACGTTATATATTTGTGAGCACACATTTTCCGATAATCGACCAACTATGGTACCGGAAATTCCCAGAAATTTGAAAAATTTTTCGATTATCGAATAATTAAAAATTATTTCGATTATTATTATAATTCCGTACATTTTCTAAATTTAAAAAATTTCTCAGATGCTCAAAATTTCTAAAATGTTTAAAATTGCTGAAATTATAAAAACTTCTAAAATTTTTACAATGATCATAATTTCTGAATTTTATAAAATGTTACAAATTCCTGAAATTAGAAAAATTTAAACAATTTCTGAATTCCATAAAATGTTCAAATTTTATAAAATTTCCTGAATTTCCAAAATTTCGGAAATGTTCAAAATTTTTAAACCCATCAAAATTTCTGATACGTCAACACCTTTCCGCCCTAGAAAACTATTTTCAGCACTTAACTTAATGCGCATGTGTCCAACTGAACTGTTACAAACCAATCCAGTCTATTCACTCTAATGTGTGTCATATTGTTTTTGAATGAAAGTATGTTATTTCTATTTTTGTATGAATTTGTAAATTTTGGAAAAGTTTTAAAATATTAAAAATTTAGTAACGATTTTTTTCACATATCTTAAAATTGCTTAAATTTTGAAAATTTTGGGTATTTCAGACATTTTGGAAATCTTAAAAATTTTGGTAATTTTATAATTTTTTTAATTTGAGACGTTTTCATAATTTTAGGAATTTTTACAGTTTTAGAAATTCCAAAAGTTTTAGAAATTTTGATAGCTTAAAAAATTTGGAACTTCTGATGAATTTTGATAATTTTAGAAATTTGAATAATTTTCGATATTTTGCAAATTTCGAAAATATACGGAAAATTAGATAAGCCAAAAAATTTTCAAAATTTTATCGTATGAAGTGACTTCTTACTCCTGAAAAGTAGAACTTTGGTCCCGCTTAATCATATTATATTTAAGGGCTCGGCTGACCAAAGAAGGTCAGTACCACTTGAGAAGGCCCGCTCAGTGGGGCAAAAAAGGACAAATCAGTCTAAAGGCTACAATTTTAATCTGATTTTAATGTATAATTGTTCAAATCAAAGCTAATAAAATTCTTCATAAATCGTTCAAGGCCGATTTAAAAAAAAAGTTTTTTTTTATATTTTTTTATTAGTTAACAAAAATTAACAAAAAAATATTTTTTTTTCAAGTACCAGTTTTTCAAGAATACTTGTATTTAATCCGAAATATCTAGAATCAATGAAGATACTATCCAGAAAAGTTTTCTGATAGATAAAAAATTGTTTAAGAATTTTTTAAATTTGTTATAAACAAATAGGTGAACGAAAATGGATTCATAGAAATTGGCAGTAATTCGTGAATTTATTTGCACTAAAGTTGAACAATTTGTAGACAAGAACCATTTCTCAATTGAAATAATGAAATATAATAATTAAATTGTTATTTTATAAACAAATTTCATAATCAATTATCAAAAGCAGGTAGTTATATTGAAATAAATCAATTTTTTTCTATTGAATCGGCCAAAAATTATACGAAAATGTCACAAAATTATCAGGTTCATTCATCCAATAACAACTTGTGATTGTTTAAACAAATTCAGGTAACAAATCCACTGTCTTGCTATTTTTAGAGGTAAAAACTGGCGTTTTTAACGTAATTAAGTGTACATAACTAATCTATGAACTTTTAGGGAGTTTATATGACAATCAATAATTGTCATTGTTGACCACAATTGTTTAAACATATTTCCGTCATGTCATACGGATTAGACGAATTTCCTGTACGGAAATTAAATTTCCAACCAGAAAATATGAATTTTCAGAAAAAATATTCATTTTTAACAAAGTAGTTCAATTTTCTACCAACGAGATAAACCTCCATTGAAAAAAATTTTCTTTCAAACAAAGTAATTCAAGTTTTACTCACGCAGTTGCATTTTCAATTAAAAAAGATCAATTTTCAACAATATAGTCAATATTTAAACAGAAGAGATGAATTTTCAACTAAAAATATGAATCTTCAAGAAAAAAGTAATTTCTTGACAAAGTGGTTCAACCGAAATTTTTAAACAAAATAACTGAATCCTCAAACTAAGAAGGTTCTATTCAAGAACGATGCAATTTATATTAAAATCAATGAATTTTCAAATTGAAAAGATGAAAAAAATAGTTGAATTTTCACCCAAAAAATATTTCAGTTGAATTTTCAACACTAAGATGTGAATTTTGAATAAAAAGTTAATTTTATACGAAAAAAGTTGCAAAAAAAAGGACAAATTTTCAAAAAATTGTTAAATTTTCATCCAAAAAAGATTTTAGTTTGACTTTTCGATATTAAAATGTGGTTTTTAAACAAGAAGTAAATTTTCCATGAGAAAATGTTGAATTTCTAACCCAACAAGACGTATTTTTAACGAAACAGTTGAATTTTCGACAAAAAAGGAGGACTTTTTAACAAAATTGTTGAGTTTTCAGCAAAACAGTTGAACTTGTATGCAAGAAGGATGCAATTACACGAATAAGTGAATTTTCAAATTAAAAAGATAAATTTTGAAAAAAATAGTTGTATTTTCAACCAAAAAAGATTTCAGTCGAATTTCCAACACTAAGATATAACTTTTAAACGAAAAATAAATTTTTTTATCAAAATCTTTAAATTTTCAACCCTCAAAGACGAATTTTCTACAAATCAGTTGAATTTCAACCAAAAAGGGTGACGTTTTAACAAAATTGTTGAATTTTCAAACAAATTTCTTGTGAGTTATTTAAAGCTTTAGAAATTCACTGACTGTCGCAAAATTTTTTTTGTAAATTCCCTGAATAAAAGAATTTCATTTAAATATAGACATGGATCTTCTGCAGCTTCCAAAGAAATTTTTTCCAATAGAAATTCTCTTAATTTCAACAGGAAGTTTCAAATACTTTTTTCAACTTTATGGTTTTGCCTGAGATGAAGAGAAACTAGGAACGGTGGAAAATAATTAGTGAAGCTTCAATAAGTAAAAAAGTAAAAGTGAGGAGTAGCCCGGAGGTTTCCACCTGTTGCGGCAGGAATATTTTATTTTCACTTTTTCCAACATGAAGCCGATCTAACTGCACTGAGCGAAGAAAAAACAAGTTTTCAATCAAACAGCTCATTTTTCAACCAGAGAAATGAATTTTGAATTGAAAATACGAATCTTCAACTAAAATGATAAATATTTAATCGCGATACTTTGATTTTTAACCGAAAAGAAGAGAGTTCTTAAACGTGAAAATTAATTTCCGAAGAAGAAGAAAATTTTCTACAAAAAATCGCTTTTTGAGCAAAATACGTGAATCTTCAGTGAAATAGTTGAATTTTCAATTAAGAAAAAAAAATATTTCCACCCAAATTGTTGAATTTTGAACTAGGAAAGCTCAATTTCTTATTCAAAATGAAATAGTAAAATTTTCAGTTAAAGAAATTAGTTTTCAACCAAACTGATGAATGTTCAAGTAAAATGATAAATATTTAACTGAAATAGTTGAACTTTATGTCAAAAAGATGAAATTTCAACCATAAAGATTAATTTTGTACAAAAAAAACATCAATTTTCCACAAGCCACATACATTTTGAAACAAATAGTTCAATTTTTAAATACAAAATATCGATTTTCAACCAAATAGTTGAAGTTTGACCGAAAAAATATAAATTGATTCTCAACAAAGTAGTTACATTTTCATCTAGAGATGAATTTCAAAATAAAATGATGAATCTCACACATGAGAGATATAGTAGGGCAGAGGGTGACGAGTCAACAAGTGAAAATGATAATATCCGTAGGATATTAGAGATGAGAAAGAATTTGAATAGCTTTACTCTCAATTAATTTTAATTTTTCTGTACGAAAAATATTTCAAATAAATCATTTAATGAATCACATGTTTTTACACAAAACTATAGACAATAAAATGAATAATTTGATGAAAAAACTTCACCTCATTGGCAAATTTGTTGATGATAGCACTCTCAGCTCGCGGAAATTATTACAAAACATTTATATAATTTTTTAAATAAACGTTTTCAAATAATTCCCGCGAGAGGAAAGTGCTGCCATCAAATTGCCACTTCATAACCACAAAATCCCACTACCGTTTGGCCCGATTGGGAACGAGTGAAACTTTGCAACACTCAATCGTGCACACGCGATTAGGAAACACATTAGAAACAATTTAAATGTCTTTCTATCGTTCTGAATTGTTTTTGATTAATTATTTGTAGAAGGGCTACTATGTAGTGCAAGCTGCCACCAACAGATGGCTCTACCGTTCAGTTACCAAAGTTGGTAATTGAACTGTCGGTAAGGTGGATCCCTGGCGCAGATTCTTGACTTGCTCAATAAGGATGATCCCTTTTTTACCAACCAAAGCTACCAGAAACTTTTATATAGGTGGCGCATGTAGAATCAGTGATCTCCAAGCTCTGGCAGATTCTATAATTTAGCTTTTCTAGGAGTTGTGATCAAAGTGGATAAATCGCCACTTAGATTCTTACTCGTTAAACTTTTTGGATCACCTCAGTCGTTAGAGATCGAAATTTCTGGAAAACTGGAATGAATAAATGGTTCCCTTAACCAGGTGGGTCCCTTCAATACGAACCAAGAATCAAATTCTGGGGATTCCCGGGTTTCTGGAAAATAATCGAACCTTCTGGAAATTTTGACTTCAACACTGACGATTTTCTATACATTAAAGTTTATGGAAGGCCTGAATAAAAGCTCTTGCTTTCGTGGTTTTCAATAATCTTAAACTTTCCAGAAGCATCAATATTGGATATAATCTCTAAATGCTTTGCAGAAGAGATGAATCCATATATTCTCTACTTCCACCTATAATGGTAGATGTTTGAAGTTCAACGTCTCGAGCCTCCCAGGAGATTCTTTGTAGACGAGGTGATCTCAGACGATTTTCTATACAACGAATTTTCGAGAGGCTCGAAACATAAAGAAAGGAGTATGGATACAGGATATGAGTTCTAGTGATTATGTCTGGACTGATCCATCGGTGGCTTCTAGGAGGTTCGACACAATAGCTACCAACAGAGCTGGAAAACATATACTTACATCCTAGATAGATCGATCGAAGTTTCCACAAGGTTCGTTGCACGCGGGGCTCTACCTGCATCAAGTTGCTAGAATCACCGATATTGGGTGTGTAATCTTCAGCTGAATTTGAGAATAAACAATCAAGGTTTTGTAGACATTCCTATGTATGAATTCTCAAAAGTAATGACCCAGTCTGGAAAGTTCGACCGTTCTTTCTCGAATTAAGGTAAAGATATATAGGGTCGCGCAGTTTGTTTCTTTAACATTTAGCGAAATTCTTCACCGGAGTAGGCTTCTATGATACATGCGGATGTGTACTACCATTTGGTTGTAAATTGGGTTCCGCAGTTGAGTTATGGCCATTTTGCAAGACGGCGGACAAATTGACTAATAAAGATTTCGAAAAGCTTTTTTTTTTTTTTTTTTATACCATTAAGCCGTTTCCCTTTCGGCGAGCCTCTAGGGGTAGGCGTGACACTACCCGATTCGGGTAGTGTTTCTAGGTGGATAGTTTCTTGTAGTAAATAACTACTACAAGTGTGGGCTCACCACACCCATGATCGCCAACAGCAGCGCAGTAGTATTATTCTCGAACGGTCACCCATCCAAGTACTAACCGCGCCCAACACTGCTTAACTTCAGTGATCTAACGGGAACTGGTGTCTCCAGCGTGGTATGTCCGTTAAGTTAATGTAGTGAAAATTAGCTGGAAAATGTTTCTTACCTTCAAGGGAACCCTCAAGAACATATCCCTGAAGCGGCCGAGCTGAATTTTTAAATTTACTATTTTTTTCTCAATTTAGAAGCCCAAAAACCGCATGGAAAGGATCATTCCTGTCACCCCTTTTTTTAAATGATGGAAAAGTCTAAAAATTATGAATTGTGGTATTTACTTAAGTCTGATGTTACTTGTCTCAATGACAAGTAAAAATATTTATTTTAATTGCATTATTCTGTCATTTTTCATGAATTCGTTGAAAAGTGCGATGTTAGCTCACATTTTTTTAAACTCAGAGTGCAATTTGGGATATAGAAATTACAAACACTGGCAAAACATACAAGAGCATTTCTTGGTGAACAAAAGTGATAGGTAATTTATTTTGAATTTTTATTTCAGGAATACTTCAGAAGGTTTTCAAATAGTGTGACAGGAATGACGGGTGTCTGACGGGAATGATGGTGACTGAACTCATGAGGGAGCCTCACGAATTTTAAAGTACTGAAGTGAGGACAAACGTAATTAGAAATATCAAAGTACACAATAGGTAAGGTTTTTTCTTTAATTTGAAAAAAATATCCCTCTAGGTCATTCCGATCCAAAGTTCGACGATTTTGAGACAGAATTTCAAAAAAGGTCCACTGTGCGCCCGTATGCAGTGTGACCCTTCAATTCTTTTCACCTCGTGGACGCTAGGTGGCCTGGTTACCACGTTCTCACTTTCTTCCTAGTCCCTCCACTTCCCCTTCACCAATGCCGTATATAAATAGAAACACTGACTGACTGCGCTCCCGACCTGTATTATAAACTAGAGAAGTAAGTGAAAACGTCATTCCTGATACCCAAAAGCAGACCCTGTCACGTGACAGGACTGACTGTGACAGGACTGACGTTTCCGCCTTTCACTGCAAGGTAGGCAGCCATCTTAATCGTTTGAACCCCTTCTGAGACCCAGGTCGTATTCATGCAGCAAGGACGTATTGTCTACCCATCACTTTATAATCATTTGTATTAGTTACTAGTGGAAACAGCAAGTGACAGGACTGACGGGGAATAAAGGTACGCATCAATTTCCCACTCATTATCACTTAGTTTATCTCGAAAATAAAATAATTCACTCATCAACGACTTTCCTTGAGGGTAACTCGAGCCTCACTAAAGCGAGGTGATGCAGCAGAGCACTCTTACGGCGTATTTTACAACCGCTAGGCGGTATTTCAAACTGGTCGCTCGCCCGATTCAATTTTCTGCGGACAAGACTTCTGAGTCTAATTAAAATAAATCAAAAATAAAGAAATCCTTCTTTTTTGTAGAATTTGGGAGAGGGATACTGTAGCATATTACTGGCATATTAGAAAGATTGAAAAGTTCAGTGGTTATAGTAAATATGTATGCATGAAGTTCACTTTTCAACCCTTGGGACACGTGACAGGACTGACGATCGGGCCATACTTCATGAAATAAATCGAAAATATTCTGAACCACGATTAAAAAACATGAGAGGCTTAATAAAGTATCATGAGTACAATAGCGGTCAACAATCATTACCTTAATTCAAGCAATATGCATAAAATAATGGCTCTGGGACACAATTTGTCCGCCTTCTTGTAAAATAGCCATACAACGAATTTCCGAGAAGGCTCGAGACATACAGAAAGAAGTATGGATACAGGATATTAGTTCTAGTGATTATGCTAGGAATGATCAATCGGTGGCTTCTAGAAGGTTCGACACAATAGCTGCCAACAGAGCTGAAAAACAGATACTTTCATCCTGGAAAGATCGATCGAAGCTTCTTCAGCTAAATTCGAGAACAATAAATCGAGGTATTTAGATATTTCGATGCATGGATTCTCAAAGATGCAGAATGTACATAGTTCAAGTGGCTGAAGTAAGGGATAATCCCAAAGATACTCTGGTTGATAGAATATAGACTGGAAGATTGCTTCCCAACTTGTCGTAACTATGGTGATTGTGATGAACATTCAACTACCTCATTACTATAAATAGAAGTGTAGCGAAAGCAGCTCATTAGTCTTGATTGAGCTGCAGTCAAATCAACATGGATTTCAGCGAGCAGAATGATACTTTACGTCAAACTGTTAGAACCAGTGATGCGATACGACAGAATCATTGAATGCTAAAAAGGAGTAAAGCTTATAACGAATGTTTGCTAAATCAAACGTTCAAGCCTATAGTGACACAACTGCAGAGACTATTAAATATTACTAAATATCCTACAAATTAGAAAGTTAATCAAGTGTTGCCAGAATCAAAGTTTGAAATTAAGCAACCACGGCTTGAAGTTAACGATGAAGTCCAACAATTATCATCTGAAGAAATTGGATAAGAGGATGATGATGATGATGATGATAGTGAGGATGATGGTGATGATGAGAATGCATCATTTATGACTGCTTATGATGAAAAAAAAGAAGATTTAGGGTATTTAGATATGACAATGGTTGAAGCAGATACTGCAACAGAGCCTGTTGATAATTATCAATGGCTCACCAATAAATTCCTCAGGATGTTTAGTCGAAATAGAAAACAGTATTTGTATATACTGTACGGTGTACGTAAACTAGGTGTTAGTTATTTAATGACGGACTGGCGTGGGGTAGCGAAAGGATCACATTGAATCGTGTCACAGTCGACGAACAAGATCCCAGAACATGTATCACCATGGTTATGAAAACACCTCCAAATACCTGTTGTCGAACTTATCCAAAAACTAAGAGTTTCACTGGAAGCCGGATCCCAGCAAGCACTCCTGTTGAACCCAAAAAAGGTTTTGGGTTTTTGTAGAAAATTAGAACAGATGTAACCTCCGGAAGCTACGACCACGATCGTTCACCGAACGATCGATCCCGACGCAACCGGAGGTGATACGTCGTCCGACTCGTCACTCCCCA
Organism: Andricus quercusramuli; assembly: GCA_932178445.1. Taxonomy (NCBI): domain Eukaryota; kingdom Metazoa; phylum Arthropoda; class Insecta; order Hymenoptera; family Cynipidae; genus Andricus; species Andricus quercusramuli. The sequence goes on from CAKNXH010000961.1 coordinate 9,305, forward strand.
CAACACCAGGAGTCGATCGAGTCGGGAAATCACAAAACAAACACTCAACCACTGAAGGTGACGTTAACTTTAACTTTAACTCCATTAACTGTCCGAACCGTCCACAAGAAACACTTGACCCCGAGTCAACACAACACACGCAACCGGCCACACTCGTCTACACCTAGATGAATACTGAAAAGCCAGAAAGAAGGGGGTACAAGTCTCAACAGGGGAGCTTCACATCACCACCCGACTCCCCACTCCCACTAAAGGGAAGGAGCCTGAAACTCAAAGAATAGAGAGAGAGACCCTCAAGGAGAAAGAGCACTGGGCGAAAACCATTTTACTAACAATGAAACCTTGAAGGTCGCTAAAACAAGAATTACAACATCAAATAAATTATTAACACTAGGTGATGCTCTCATGATCGGTGATACACCTGTTCATTTTGGTGATCATTTCATCTACGTGGGAGATAAACAGTACTTGAGAATTGTTGGCCTTCTAGAATTATCATTTAAGCAGGCACTTGAGGAGTCTTACATAAACCTGAGCGATCTAAATAACTATAAAGAAATCCTCATTAACACAAATGCTCACAAGAAGCATTACAGTCCCTCTGAACCTATTCGTATTAGCAATAATACCAAGTACAAGAATATCGTTGCGAAATTTTTTTCAAGCAAGTCAGGAAGTTAAAAAGAGCCCGAGAACAAACTATCCCTACTATGATAATCCTATCGAACTGGTTGATCATCTGCCTTACTTAATGAGCATTATACCAATGAAATCCTCTTTATTATGGAGGAACAACGTAAGACAGGTTTTATACAGATACATTAAGTAACTATACATCCACCACCACCACCACTATCATCACCACCACCTCCTCCACCACCACCAGTTTGCAGTATTCCTACCTAATGGAATCATGACAGTTTTCGAGGATGCTATGTGTGAGGATACGTTCGAGAAGATGGAGGAAGAAACCAGCAATGAACAAATCAATTTCCGCTACTTCGGAGCACCCTATAATCTTTTTGAATTCAAATATGTACAATGATAATCATCTTTTGTGAAATTTGTCTAATACAAGTTTTTAAATAATGAGAATAAATAAATATTGCAAAGAGAAGAACTGTGTACTTTGAATATATCCGCATCAATCCACATTAAGCATTTTATATAACTTAGATTTTATTGACGGTTAGATAAATTCTAATTTCTCGCGCTTTCCATATTGCTGGGAATGTTTTTAAGACAAACTGTAACTCCCTTCTGCGAAAGAATGTCTTTCCTTCCAGCGTTGGATATTTTCAAACAGCATTGGGTTGAATTCCAAATCCAAAATAATGTTCGATTTTTTTTTCCAACGCTGGACTTCAAGAAACGCCGTTGGTTTGAATTAAAATTCCACATTCTTGGCACTCATTCCATCCAGCTTAAGCTATGCTGGATAAATTTAAAAGATTGATTGATGGATTAGGTAGGACTTGTATTCATATGGACGATATTTTCCTTTAAAATTTGCTCTATTGTTCAAATTTTTAATAATTACTATTCTACAGTCTAACGTACACAATAATCAAAACAAGAGAGGTAGTAAATACATTTTGGGTGGGTCACCTGGTGAACTAACCTCAAATTTCTAACCTTTACTATGCGTGAGAGAATATTTTTTCGTCCTGGTAAAACTTTAAATTGATAACTCCCCTGTTCAAATTGAAAATTTCCCACGTGCAACTTTTAATATCCCTCCAATTTAACCGACTTGACAATGGTGCCATCTGTTACTGGTAACCACTTATCGACTCGTGGTATCTTAGCACCGATATGAACCATTATCGTCTGTCGGCGAATGGCTGGTCACTGTTTTATCGGCATTCAGCTTGGAACAGAACCGTGTTACAGAATTCACCAAAACAGTACCTCGTAGCCCTGTGTGCCGTGGAAGCGTACTGCACAGTCTTAGGTAACATATATTTATACTACACAGCTGTATGTTATAATTATCTAAACCAACTTTTTGGAGCGAGATCCCAAGTTGTTTCTCCTTTTTTTCTTCATTTCTTTCTTCTTTCTTTCTTCGTTTCAACGTACCTTTTTAATAAGATGCAGAAAAGAAACCTTAATTCTAGTACATATTCAAAATCACATAAATAAATTTCAATTAAATAATTTACACTATAAAGTTTTACCTAAATTTCAAAAGACTAAATTGATTTTTCAAAATAAATGCTTAAATTGTGAAGTGAATAACACGATTGAAAATATTCAGGATTTAGCTCATCATGCTAACTACATAAAGTACCGCTTATTGAGATATGTTAAAGAAGATTCAATTCACGCTTTTTTCAATTCATAAGAACAAGGTTTATATAACTTAAAGTATGCTAAAAGATTAGAATGTATCAGAAAGTTTAATTTATTGAAAAACAGGGAGTTAGAGATTAATCAGAAGAATAAGAATTTTAGATTAAAAAAATGTTTTAAAAATGTATCCAATTTCGAAATCCCAGATAAGATAGCTAAAACCTTGGCTCTGGGAGGTAATTTTGGTGTTCCTTTTAATGCTAATAAAATTCCCGTTAACAATAATGTTGCAAACATTGAAAATTGTATTTAAAATCTTGAACAAGATGATCAAAAACTCAAAATACGAAAAGCTGTAACGGAAATAAGAGAATTTGTAATTAAAGAATTTAATGATGCTTTCAATGCTGCGTTTATTGTTCATGGCCGAGATCTCCGTAGGTGGGCTCTAGAATCTTACAGGAATCAGAATAACAATGAAATGGTCTTTACAGCTTCCGGAAAGTGGACATATAAATTAAAAAAGTTTAATCGCATTGTTTCGAAAAAAATAACGAAATTTGTAACACGGAAATCAATAGAAGACAGTGAGGTATTGAAGAAGAAAGCAGTTGATTTCGTCAGTGAAGTGAAGCCTTTGATAAAGCACTATGGAATTCAAAATGTTTATAACACGGATCAAAGTGGCTTCCAATTGGAGCTGCATTCAGGAAGAAGTTTAGCAGCGGAAGGTCAAAAAAAAGTTGATTGTGTTGTACAATCTATATCTTCGACCATGCACAGCTACACAATTCATCCTATCATCAGTGCCGATGGAAGATTGTTGTGTCCATTATTTATGGTCCTACAAGAACCAAGTGGGAAATTTGGACCGATAGTAGAAGGAATATTATTCATACTATCTAATGTATTCGTAACGGCTTCAAAATCTGGGAAGCTTAGATCAGGTATGCGAAGCTAATTTGATATTTTTCTTTACTTTTATAACTTTAAACATCTTGTCACTTAACTTTTATAGACCATTTCAATAAGTGGGTGAAAGATGTATTTTTTCCTAATACTGGGAGTACAAGTGTGTTGTTATTGGATTCATGGACTGGGCACTGTACCGACACTGTAGAAAAAGAAGCACCTGCTGGTAAAACGGTCATAGCAAAAGTTATTCCAAAAGGAACCACAGGTATGATCCAGCCATTGAACGTTTATGGATTTCGAGTTTGGAAAAATGTTGTTAAACGTTTTTCGGATGATGTTTTATTATATAATTATGAGATAAATCTTCACTTGAGAAACAATATTATTAAATTCCAATCTCTTGTTCACAATCAACTATCCTCTCCGAGATATAAAAACCTTTTTCAGTACTCGGTATAAAAGTGGTTATGTAGACAATAGGCCGCAAGATTTTGAAAATCCCGTAGATGTAGCCTTTGCAGAATCTTCACAAGTAAAATGTGCATATTGTGATGAAACGGCAGCTATTAGATGTTCTTGGTGTAAAAAATCATTGTGCATCAAGCATTTCTTTCACGATCACCATATGTGTACTAAATATGAAGAATAATATCTCGTAGAATATATGTCACTACCGTAAAACAATTTATTTTCTACAAAATATTATAAGAAATGAATAAAATAAAATTCTGCAAAATTTTTTATACCACAGTAATTAATTCGCAACACATGAAATGCTTCATGAATGTGAAACGTGCTTTGAGGGTGGTTTACCCCCTTCGAATTAGAATGGGGATGCCTCATGCTGGTAGACTGTGATGTTTTCCATTTCCACAATATTCTCTGTCCTGAAGAGAATTTTTCACTACGGCCATTAAACTGCAACGTTTAAATAACGTCTTGTATTTTTTTATACCACTTCATTAATCATTCAAAAATAAAATTTGACATGGATGATAATCAGGACAATTATAGTCGAAACAATGTTTACACTGGCTCTAATGATTAATTTCACTGGAAATTATATTTCTAAAGTAATCATTCGAAAACTCTTAAGGGTGATTTCGCCCCCTAAATATGAATTCTGGCACTTATAAAAAAAACACGTGTACCTTATTTTTTAGTGCTCTAAAATCTAATTCAGAATGAATCAAATCGTAGGCGGACACTTGGATAACCTTCCTTGTTAGTTCGGATATTTAGCCATGTAGTTCTAGGTACGCTTCTTCTTGAGCTAAAAGTTGTTCACTCTCTGCATTTATAGGGGCAGTTGCGGTCCATTCTCCAGTGGCACGATTATAGAAATAAACAAAATCCATATTAAAATCATTACCAGGGACACGCCTTATGCCCACTGCATGACTGATTTCTCGAGGCCCCTGCGGCCGCCCAATATTAAGCACAATGTCGCCCAGCCGAGCACCCACCCAATAAAAGGCCACAGGGCGGCCATCAAAAATCATCCTGTGCCAATCTGCAAAAGGAGGGGGAGCAGGATCAGCAGGTTGTTGCTGCCTCGCATTGCTACTCTCACTAGCTCTGGTACTTCTCTCACCATGTCTGCGGCAATCTACGTAATAACAAAAATAGAGAATAATTATGTTTTTACAGAAATAACAATAAGCCCTGGTTGAAAAATTTTCACAAGAAAGTACAGAAAACTAAAACATTTTTCACAGGGGTCTAAAAATAAATACAATAAATTACAACGAAAATTACAGGAAAGTACAACTTTTTTCTATCATTGAGACGAATTTTAAACTTTTTTGTATTTCTTTGTACATTGTTGTATTTTATTGTAGCTTAATTTTCTGCACGAATTTACAACTACGAGAATCTACAAGAATTTGCAGGTTTTGTAGCCAAAAATTTGTTCTTCATCAACCTATAATAAGAGATATTAGGATTATTGCAATGAGACAATCATGAATAATCGTTATTAAAAACAAAATACCTTACGTTCAAAGTTTTTCTTTTCAAAAATATAGCAATCGATTGGACACCATATATGAGTAATTGTCAAATTGAAGGCAAACTTGAAGTCCCAGTAATATAACATTAACTTAGAAACTGGAGCTGAGTTTTTTTTTAATTGAATAAACACTTGTTTATCATCCTCTACAAAATGGTCAGTTCTTTTATGATTTCTGTTCCTATTTACTATAATTCAATGTAAGAACATCCGAAACGTCATTACCGTACGGCGTCCCAACCTCATTTTGCACAAATGATAAACTGATTTTCTCCTTTTTTTTATACAGTAACCTGCAAAACTCTCCACGTATCAAGTTTGTGAACTTCACATGAACATAAATTCAATGTATACACATTTTTTAAGTCAAATGAATAATATTGTGAAAGCCTTGAAGTCTGTGCCTCAATTTTTGCCATTCCAGATGTCATTGCCGTAAGTCTTTTTTTCTAGTAAAATATTGTAGTTACAATTGAGTAATAAATACAAAAATGTTAGGCGTGTCGTTTAATACATGATTTCAAAAATTGAGCTTAAAATATTAACTCTCTTTTTTGTGAATCCGATATTTCTGGAAGTTTACTGATCCGAGTTTCTTGAATGCTCTCAAGTTTAACATTTTGAGTAAAATTACTAAACTTTTATGCAAAAAATCTTTATTGAATACTATTCACATGCGACTAATATGGCGCATTCAGGTTGTACCTTGTCTTAATTAGTTTGTTATAAAGAATGGTTTGAAAAGTTTGAGCATTGATAATTATTTAAATATATCCTTCATTATGTTATTTTTCATATCAGTGAGTCATTCTGCACTACTAAAAAAAAATTTATATCTTTATGTTTCAACAGACATAACCCTCAAATTATGGTGATACATTCTGCACTGTTGAGAAAACATTTTTTCTTGAAGTGTCGACAGACCTTATCCCTTAAATATGTTTATAATATTAAACGTGAATATATTTATCTTATTTTCATAAAATTTTACTAATTGTTCTTCATAATTTGTTTTTTATTCAATAATTATGAATTGAAATCGAAACGCGCCACATTACCAAACAAGGAAGGACAACTTGGCGCAGATGCACTTTTTGGAAAACATATTAATTAACTGTTTTAATGAACTTCAATTGAATTATCACCATGCGTAGAGCATTGGTGAGATATTGGCCTGAACAAAATATATTTTATTACAATATTTTACTTTATATTTGAAGTTTATTCGTGCTTTCTTAAACACGAATAACATCGAGAAATAGCCATATAACTTCAAATAATAAAAAATGTAAAAAAAAGCCAAACATTTTTAACTGTCCACTGAAAAGGATAGCATGTCAACGCGTATTTCTCATGAAAAAAGACGTTTTTGTAAATTTTATTCAGAATCGTCAATATTAGGTGAATGGAGTTGAAACTCAACATTTCTTTTCATAATCAGCTACAGAATACAAATAAATCATCACTTCTCAAATATCACCCCCATGAGTTCGTTTTATAGGGTCCCAAAGAAATCCCATAAGTGAAAAATGGGCTTTGGCGAGTTTTTAGCGCTGATTATGATTTATTGCAGATTTTAAATAAAAATTGTTTCTAATAAATATAATATTCTTCCTATTGATAATCAGATGTTTACATAAATTATTTGAACAATCTGTTATCTTTTATAACAATTTTCTCTTTAAATAGAGTTAGAGGGACGCGTTTTTTCTCTCGATTTTTTCAACTTTTCAGTTAGACCATAGCAATAATTAATTAAATTTTACAAAAATAATTGTTCAGCAAATTTATTATTTATAATAATATTCTCTTCAGAGTAATGCTAGAAGATTGCAGTTTTTTCTAAAATTTTGAACTTTTGGTTCACCTTTCAATTAGAGTGAGGTTATAATCAATTTAGAGTAACGAAACTAACTTTTCGAACAATTTATTTTTCAAAAAAATTTACTCTGAATAATGTTAGAAAGTTGCGAATTTTCATGAAATTTTCAACTTTTTCTCTACTTTTCACCTATAGTATGGTGATAATTAATGAAATTCAACAAACATATTTGAGTACACATATTATTATTGTTTATAACGATATTGTCCTATGTTAATGCTAGATAGTTGCAATTTTCGTAAACAAATTTTCCGCTTTTCACTTAGTGAAATAATAATGAATGCAAGTTAACAAATATAATTATTTGAATAATTTACTATGTTTCATAACTATCTTCTCTTAGAGTGTTGCTATAGAAAGTTGTAGTTTTTTCTCAAATTTTTATATTTTCTTCGACTTTTTATTTAGGAGAAAATAATAAATAGGAATATTAGTTCAAACAAAAAGGCTCTCAGTAAGTACTCTAAGGAAAATTTGCATTTTATATGAGCCATATAGAAAATTGGAAAAATATTTCAATTACTCGTTTTATTTTAGAAAATTACATTCACGAAAAAAAAGAGATGGTTTTGAAAATTATTCTCTCTATTGTTAATTGATTATTTGTTTATACATAAAAATGCATAACAGTATTAAACATTTCAGAGAAAAACGCAACTTTCTAGAAATTATCTAAGAGAAGATAGCCATGAATAAAATTTAAAACGTTTCTTTTCTTATGGGAAATACGTGTTAAACTTCATGGGGCTTGCGGAGCCTCTAAAGTTAAAAAACGCACTTATTTTTGGTGAATTCAAGCAAATTTCAAGAAAATGGTGCAACGCATTTTTGGACCACCCTAATACGCTCTCAGAAAAAATTGTTCATAAAACAACAAACTGTTTTTTTGCACATACATGAAATTTTGGTTAAATCATACAAATGTTGTTCGATTCAATAAAATATTTGATTGGCCCAACCAAGTGTTTCATTTGAACCATTAAAAGAGTCCATCTATCAAAAGTTTTGGTTAAAACAATCAAAAAATTTAGTTGGCTCATCCCAATTTTTTGTTGTCCATATAATATACATAATTCTATGGTTGGACCTACAAAAATTTTGTTGATTCAATTAAATCGTTTTCTGAGTGTCGAAGAATGTCGCGGAACAAAGTATGTCATACAACAAAATATTTCAACATATGCTCACAGTTTGAACAAATATTCCAGAAAAACAAATTTTTGTTGATCGAACTTAGCTTTATTTTATGATTTCATAACTTTAATCACCTCCAAAATGAATAAATTCAATGGTAGAATTTATGAAGGTCTGTGGAAAAGTTTTCTCACTTGTAGCACTTTTTGTTTGATATGAAAATTGAAATACAGTTATCGAACATTGAAAACTTGGATCTCTTTGTGTACATAAATTAGATGAATAACACAGCCACACAAAAAAAATTGTGACCTGGGGGTCAGACCATATTTATTATATTTTTTGGGGTCGCTGAATCCGAATCCAAAGTCCATTTTACCCCATCACGTCAGGTTTTTGATATAAACTCAAAAAGTTCTCACAGCCACACAAAAATAAAAATAAATACTGGCCTAAGGGTCAGGCCATTTTTACTATATATTATGTTTCTGGGGTCGGTCGCTGAAACCGAATCTGAAGTCCGTTTCACCCCATCATGTCAGGTTTTTGACATAACCTTAAAAAATTTGATAATCTAAGCTCAATCAGCTAATTGGGCTCGGATTATAATATTTTTTAAAAGGTATGTCAAAAACCTGACATGATGTAGTGAAATGGACTTCGGATTCAGTTTCGGCGACCCCAAAAACATATAAGAAACATGGTCTGACCCCCAGGCCAGACATTTTTTTCTGTGTTCAATTATACATAAATCTCTTCTTTTGTTCATAAAAAAAAAATTGTGTGTGATAAAGTCAAATTTATTAAGCATGCATGGTTGAAAAAATGGTTCGAAGAGCAAGAAATGTCGAAAACATGCAAAAATTAGCAGAGATTGAATTTTTCCAAATTTTTCGTTGAAGCCTATATTTTTTTGTGAAAAAATATACAAAGTTTAACAAAGAATACAGTTAAATACAAATGGCTAATTTTTTTTATACTTTCTTGTAAAAAGGTAAAAAAATAACAATAAAGTAGAAGTTCCTTCAATTCAAAAATTTATATACCTTTTTATCAATATCTTTTTTACTTTTTTGTAAAAACCTACAAAGTATTACAAAAAAATACAGGATGTTACATTGTTTTAATTTGGGTGTTTACACTTTTATCAAGAACGTTTGCTATCCTAATATATCACATTGAACTGCAGTTTGATTATTGAAAATTTTACAATAATTGATTCTAAAGGGCGATTCTTCAAGGATCTTCAAAGGTTTTAGGAAAGTATCAAAATTCCTGAGGTTCGCTGGAAAAAAGTAAAATGATTTTTTTATTTTGAAAAATTAATTTTAAGCAAATATATAAGAAGATTAAAAAAATGGTTTTTAATCATAAATCACAATAAAAAAATTATTAATTTGGGAAATAATCGAGTAAGTTTAAAATATATTTAGAAGTTTTAAAACAATTCTAAAATAATTTAAAGCGTGAAAAGATTTGAAACGATTCAACGGAAAATGTAGATTTTTTAAGATTTCGAATACAAAATTTATAAGCTTTCCGAGAATTTTGAGAAATTTCGAAGGATTACAAAATTTTGTATCGAAATTTCTAGAAGAACTAAAAATATTTTTTTCCCAAAGAATTAATATAAAAAGAATAATAAATAAAATTTCCAAAATTTTGAAATAGAACCTGGATGATTTTAACGTATTTTTTTTACTTTTGCAGGATTTTAAAAAAAATTGTAGAAAAAAATTCGAGTTCCAAGATAATAAAATTATAATTAGATTACTGGAAAAATGTTTAATAATTTTTCCAAATCAAACTTTTAAGAGAATATTTAAAAAGATCCAAAAACAAATTTTGCATGAAATGATATAATTTTGAAAAATTATAAATTTTTGGTTCATTCTTCAACTTTGAATTATGCTAATGAAGAAAGTTTCACTATAAAGAAACCCGATTTTTAAAATATTATCAAGTGCTAAAAAAATGCAATAAATATTTTTCGAAATCCTTCAGTCAGTTTCAAGATATTGCGATTAGTAGTGAAAATAAGCCCTCTAAGTTTCATCCATTTATCTCCAAATATTTTCAAATTATCGTGTTCACGAAAAAGTGTGACATCCACATACACACACATCCGGACAATTGCTAAAAACATTGTATCAGACATTTTTAAATTAGGGAAGGTTCAATTAAATGGATTTGAAAATTTCGGAAAATCTCACCATTATAAAGCTTCCTCCATGAGGAAGCAAAAAGTACAAAATTCGTCTCAATAAAAAAAAGTTCTACTTTCTTGTAATTTTGGTTATAATTTATGGTATTTATTCCTAGATTCCTGTAAAAATAGTTTTAGTTTCCTGTACTTTTGTGTAAAAATTTTGTCTCCAGGGAGAGTCTATTTCATATGAGAACAATAAATCAAGAAATTTCATGTTCAAGTGTTAGACAAGAATTACCCGAACAAAGTCAAAACCCCCTTATAAAGTCACAATCTTCATTATAGGGGCCGTCCATATGCCACGCGTAGACAATCTTTTATCACTTTTTTTATCCCCTCTGACCCCTCTGTCTACGTGGACGTTATTTCATATACAAATTAAATATGGATAAGGTGTTCATTTTTTTCTAGAAAAAAATTTGCAGATTTAGGAGAACGTATGTCCATATGATGAAAACATATGGCTGATGAAAAACATATGGATGGTTAATTTTGCACAAATTGCGACTTTTTTGAGTGTTCAAAAATTCCCCATCAGCTGGGTTACATATTGACTAAATTCGAGAACATTATCTCATTCTGAAGCTTTTACTCAGACATCTCGAAGCAAATTACATAGGAAAACTCAAGAGCAATGCGCGAGTTATAAATATTGACAGATTTCGATTTTGGTTTTCGCAAAATAATTTTATCGCAAAATTTCACCAATTATCAGATTGACGCATTTACATTTCAAAACTTTGGGCAAAATAAATCACCTTTATGGTCACTAGTTAAACTAATTACACTTACCAATAAAATCCAGATAAGCCACAAATGTAAGAATCAGAATGAAGCTAACGACCTTCATTTCTTCTAGGTAATTTTCGTGATAAGCGACTGAGAAATTTGGGGTAGATTCGCTGCTTTATATACTGAACTCTATCAGATAACTGAGCTTGACTTTTAAGCGAGAAAGGAAATTTTAAAAAAACACTGCCAAACATTCAAATCGTGGCATGACACAATCACATGATAGTTTAAGGAAATAAGCTGAGAAAAAATATCAATGTTTGATATTGCGTTCACGAAAGAGTGCTCTGATTATTATCAGACTAGTGAATATGTAGAATCTCTCTAAAATTGTGAATACCAGAAGAAATAAATTTGTTTGAATATACATACAAATTTAAGAATTTAATGAAAGCTTTCTTGAATTCTAGAAATTTTGAAATTAAAAAAAAAGGCAAAATGAGACTTTTATTCAGTTTCAATTAATAATCAGGTTATCTACCTCACCTAAAAAACCTGGAATTGTAGAGGAATTTTTTGTAGAGTCAGATAATTTTGTCAAGAGCGTGCTTAATTTGGTTTTAGATTGCAACATAACACTGCCTTACGACTCAACAAGAAAATCCAACTATTTTTTTCAAGTTTACAATAAAGACTATAGGAAATTATAACCATTGGAATTTAAAAGGGAAATGAACCTACCAATTTCTCAACTCCTACTATAGTCTTCAAATAGAATATATCAGTAGAAATCCGAAATCTAATTTTGATTTGTGAATTTCATTCAGGCTCTGATTTCGGTGTATAGAATTATTCATAAGAGAGCAGACTTCACATCAATCTGAAATTAATTTTTTTCTAATCAACGTCCGGCTTCTGAAGTTTCAAGGTGGAACACGTGCGAGGAATTATGGTGATTGAATAAATAAAGTAATGCTGACGAATATTTGTCATCTCACTAAGCCCCGCCAATAAGATCCATCCAGGTTACGATCTATGCTCGGAAAAAGGAAAATACAAATATCCCAAAATAGTATATACACAAAAAACATCAGAATATTCATTACCTAATATGTTTTTAATAATGTTCGAAAGTTGTTCCTACGATTGAAAACAATCATAATCTTTTCTATGTTTTCCACCACCCTGGTTATTCTGAGTTCGATTAGTAAGTGCAGAATAAATTATTACAAGTATCATTTTTAAACTTATTTTAGGTGTACGAAGAAGCACGAAATTACCCGATTTTATTCTGGAATCATGAATTTGATGAAAAAAAGCCTATTGATAATTACTGAATTCACTCCCCCCCTCCCGGATACTGTCCCTCTCCTCTGCATGCTTATACAGAAATTTTGCCGCTTTCAAAAACCCTCTGAATCATTTTGTCCCCCGTGAAGAAACTGAGCGTTAAATAACAAAAACAAACTCACAAAATCTTTCTTTCAAAAATACATTTTTAAATCATCAATTACAACCTTAATTGCCAGGAAAATTTTTTTCCTGCTTTGAAAACAATGTAGCCTCGATTGTGCTATTCACACACATCATTTGTTCTATCTAGCCGAATCAACGTTCTGAGCTATTAATCACGAATTTTCGTCATTTCGCGCTGTAAATATCTGTCAAGGATAATAAATTATCATATATTTATTTTAATTTGAAATTGTTCCATTCTGTGTGTGGAAGATTCTATGTTAGAAATGTGACAAGATTTAAATTCTTGTACTGCAATGTCACAAGTCAGGGAGAATAAAAATTGGCCAGAGTAAAGTTAGGAAATTTTAAAAATTAAAAATTAAAGCAAAATAAGCAACATTTTTCTGTTGTAGATTCATAATTTTAGTTAGAGATTCATTTTCAGGGCTTTAAGTTCGTGTTTGTTCTTTTTTGTAGAAAAATAATTTTTTTAATTGAAAATTTAGCTATTCGTATTAAAGATTCATTATTTTGAAAACATGACAACAAATAATTTCTGGAAAACCCCACCTTTTCATTCTTGCAAATATTTTTGGAAATTTTCTGCCAATAGAAGAAAGACATCATATGAGCATCATGCGGGTTAAACCATTTTTGAAGCGGGAAGAATTTTTTTTCCTCAAAATGGAATTTTTTTCAAAGGAGAAGTAGAACAATCGATTGTGAGGAAAAAGAATTCTCCTGGTCACAAAAGGTAAGTAGCAAGCACCAAATTTACAAGATATCATCATTATCAAAGTTCATAATCACATTTTCGAAAAAGATTCGTATTTTTCCCCTGTTTTCAAGAAATTCCACCTTATTCTCCCTTTTCTCGTTTTCGAACTTTAATGCGAACTAAAATAGTACAACTCAACAAGAAAATCCAACGGTTTTTTTCAAATTTTATTCTTCTTGTTTGAAAAGTCTACTAATACATTTTTGGTTCAGAATTGATTGTTTTTGGCTCAGAATTCATTTGTTTGTTGTTAAAAATTCAGCTGCTTGGTTGAAAGTCAAGCTACTTTGTTGAAAAATAATTTCATTGGTATAAGATTGAACCTTTTTGAAAACTTTTATTGTTTTTGAAAATTCATGATTAGTAAGTGAATTTTCAACTCTCTTATTCTTGATTGAAAATCGATACTTTTTAGTAGGATATTCAAATATTAAATTTTGCATTGAGAATAATTCATCTTTCTGGGTTGAAAACTCAACTACTTGTTTCAAAGCTGGACTACTATGTTCAATATGGCGAAGAAAAAAAAGTTACACACACACAGACATTTTTTTCAAATATTATTTTCGAGCTCCTGGGTCCAATGAAATCGAAATATGTCAAAAAAGTAGATTCGAAAATTTAGGTAATTACAAACCTTTCTATGTCAGGGAGCAATAGGGGGGAGGAGACATCAACCAACAAATTTTTTTTTATGTCTCATCCCACGAGCCCTCCCTGTCAGTGTCAGTATTAAGAATTAAACACTGATCCATTATTATTTGTTGTTACACAATTAAGCTCGTAAAACGGGGTAACTAGTTACAATTACGTTGAAAAGAAAAGTTAATTCAAGTTCCATAAAGTTACTTTAAATTTAGCTCTCCCCCACCCCTCCATTTCACGTTTAATTAAATAATGCAAAAAATATCTAAATAATTCGGAAAAAAGAAATAAAAATTGAGAATAACTCCCGGTGTTAGTGTTTTTCACTATCACATAAATGTCCTTTCGAAATACATTGTCCAATTTTCAAAATTTCAGACTGAATTTTTCCAATTTGTGAGAGGCCTTGATTGAAAATTTTTCAATTTCGAATACTTTCAATTTGAAATAAAAAATAAGTACTTTCACATGCGTCATTCTAAATTGCGTTAAACAGTTTTAACAACGGATTAAATCGCATTATTTTTTTAGTTATTTGCATTTCCTGAATCGGGTTTTTTTCGCTTTGGAGGCTTTATGAGGAGGAGAGTTGGGGTGAGGAAGATGGGAAATATTTTGTAAGTGGAATGAGGGCAAGGAGTTTGATGAGTTGAGAAATAAGGGAACGTGATTTATGGACTCTTGGAATATTCGCCTCTTGCTCCCACCTATTTGACATTTCTCGTTTCCCCCTGTTACAAATCATAGATAATAAATTATGAAATTGTTTGTCTTGATTCACGTTGAAAACGACTGAACGAGAATAAACAGATATTTCACAATTAATACCGAAATATTAGGAAAAAAATCGAGTCAGTTCAAAAGACACTTAGAACTTTTAGAAGTTTGGAAGAAAACTAAAAATATTTTATAAACTTTCCAGGAATCTTCTCAGTCAGATCCGAACGTTTAGATTTTACCAGGGAATCTTAAATTGAATTCTTAATCTTAAATTAAATAAATTAATCAAATTTTTCCAGAAAATTTTGGTATTCTCTTGAAACCTTTCACAATTCTTAAACAGCTTTCTTTTTCAAAACCTTCGAAAATGTACATTTAAAACCAAATTTGTTACTTGAAAATTATTTTTGAGTCTTTTTAAAACTTCTAAATATCACTTAAACTTACATGAATCACCCAAAAATGTTATACCTTCTAGTTGGTAGGAGGATTTACGGGTCTTATCCGACTATAGATCTGGATAGGTGATCCAGAGAGGCTACATCACGTGGTGTAGCTACTCTGGGGAACTGACGGGCTCTGATCAGTGGGACTCAAACTAAGGAGCGATCCTTCCAGGGGGTAATGGCAAAGCCTCCTCATATATCGAGGGTGCGAGTTCTCATAGTCCCAAGCTACGATGTGATTGCCGTGTCAAGGGCTGAATGGTACGAGGGTTAAAATCCTTGAACATCCCGGCCTGCCCCCCTCATTAGAGGCGGACAGGCAGGGGTCTCAAAGGAGGTGCCTTAACGGGGACTTTGGGACACCAGGTCGAATCCAATAGTATGTAGGCCCGCCCCCTGCAAACAAGGCTCTGCAGGGGGTGTTTCTAATTTCCCTAGCTTCTCGTGGAACAATTGAATGAAACACGAAAAACAAAAACAATGAGGGGCCCGTTCTGGGACCCTCTTATAACCCACCGTTGGTGGTGGAAAGCTCCTCAGGGGGCAGTCTACCACGAGCAGTGCGAACTTCTGGATCATTTGAGGCTCTGGACTACCGAAATCATCTAGGGGTCCTGAATCAGCCTTTCCGTGGCTGAGACGGGAATCCCCATGCTGCAGATTAATCTGCACCGCAGCAAAGGCGCCTGGACGGTTCTAGCCAGGCGTTTATCAGTGGTCCAGGCACACTGGTTGTACAGGAAAAGGATTTGGGCCTTGTCAGGATGTGGCTTTATATATAAGGGGCAACTCCAAAAAACGCCAAGGGCATGCATAGCCATCAAGGGTATGGATGCGATCTTGCTATCTAAATTCTGCTCTAGAGATCTGACCGTTATTAAGGTGAGACTCAGGTGCAGTAGCGGAGAAAGGCTAGAGGTATTCATTGCCTCGGCTCATTTCCATGGCGATACCGAGGGACCCCCGCCTCCCAGAGAGGTGGAGGCTTCAATTCGGCACTGTCGAGAGAACAAGATTCCTCTGATTTTGGGCTGTGATGTAAACTCTTACCACATTGAATACATAGCGGGCACAGAGGTGGAGATTCTGAATCAGGGTGATACTCCTACATTCCAGACTGAAAACATAAGTGAGGTTCTCGATTTGACTCTATGTTCGGGTGTACTGAGCAGCAGCGTAGTGGACTGGATAGTATCCGATAAGGAGTCTCTCGGACCACAAATGTTTCGTGTTTCGATTAACCCCAGGAAAACCGGTGGTTTCTAAGTTCAAAAACCCCAGAAATACACTTTGGGACTCATATAAAGAGGAACTCAAAGGAAGGTTTGGGGAATTCCTCACAAGCTACGGTACCATTTGTGAGTTGGAGCAGGCCGTGGATTTTCTGCGAAGGGCTCTGACAACATCATATGAGAACAATTGCCCTACAAGCACAATTAAGTCTAGGAAGTGAGCAGAATTGTGGAATACCCACCTGGAGAGACTTTTTGACAAGAATGTTTTGCAAAAGGGAAAATAGAACTCAATTGCCTTCGAACTGGGACATCTTTAAGACGGCCCAGTGTGGATACAATAAAAATATAAGAAAGTGTAAGCGAGAAGATTGGAGAGGCTTTTGCGAAGAATCGAAAAACATTCGGGAAACAGCGGGGCTCCACAAGATCCTGACGGTAAATCCGGAAGCTCGCATCGGGCTCATAAGGCTTGATAATGTTGAGTTTGCCGAAGACGAAGAAGCAACGCTGAATCACCTGCTGGAAGTCCATTTCCCAGGGTTTCAGCGAGTCCGAACCGACCAAGAAGAAGAAGGTTGGCGCCAAGAGGTGGAAAGGGCCGACTGGAATTTCGTCGCTAATGTCCCTGATTACAAAAAGATGGAATGGGCCGTACGGTCCTCCTGTCCCTCTAAATTGCCAGGGGCGGATGGCATTTATCCTCTGATGGAATTATTCAGTGCAAGTATAGCCCTTAAACATGTACCATCGGCATGGAAGGATGGCAGAGTGGCCTTCATACCAAAACCTGGCAGAGAGGGTCACACTGCTGCGAAAAATTTCCGACCAATCAGCCTAACGTCTTATATCCTGTAGACTTTGGAGAAGCTGATCGAGAGATACATTGAGGATGAGGTGCTTTTGGCCTTCCCGCTGCATAGGGGCTGCCCACAGGCATCATAGAGCTCTGGTGCGATAGGTCAAGGCTGTCAGTGAATCCGGAAAAGACCAACCTGCTCATTTTCACGAGAAATTATAAAGTTCTAAAAGTTGACGCTCCTATATTCTGTGTTTGGGAGCTGACGTTTCCAGATTCAGTTGGATATCTGAAAGTAATCCTCAATAGCGAGCTGAACTGGGCAAAGGAAATGGAGACTCAATGCAGAAAATTTTTCATGACTTTTTGGATGTGCAGGAGAGCCTTTGTGTGGACATGGGGTCTAGGGCCTAAAATGCTTGCATGGCTCTACTCTGCTGTCCTAAAACCCAGGCTCCTACATGCGGCCGCGGTCTGGTGGCCACAGGTTGCGATAACCGCTAGAGTGACACACGCGGTGTACCGTCTAGCAAGAGCAAATATATGGACTCGGGGGACTGGACACACTAGGCTCCCGAGTAATATCAGCACACTGCCGATTCAACAGATGAGGCAAGATAAAATAACAAAACGCTTCAACTTTGCCAAAGCTTTCCGCGTCTGCATCCCAAGCAGGGATCTGTGGAAAGCAAATGGTAACTCGCTCCTCCAAGAGGAAATCTGGTATACAGATGGCTCCAGGGAAGAGAGAGGGTCAGGATCAGGAATTTATGACAGCCAGAGAGGGAAAGAGATAAGGCACTTGGGCGAAATGCTCCTGTCTTTCAAGTGGAGTTCCTGGTCGTCCTTCGCTTTGCTGAAACACTTATAGAAGAAAACGCTGCTGGCAAATGGATTGCGATCTGTTCGGACAGCCAAGCGGCACTAACTGCAATAGGGAAACCAGACATAACATCAGAACTTGTTTGGTAATGCAAGAAGGCATTAAATCAACTTGCAGAAAGAAACAATGAGGCTCTCATATGGGTCCCTGGTCACACAGCGATCAAGGGTAACTAAAAGGCGGACCAGTTGTCAAAACGCAGCACGGCGAATGAATACATAGGACCGGAACTGGGACAGTGGATAGCGTCTTGCTGTGTCGGAATGGCCATCAAAAGCTGGATCCGAACCAAACACCAGGAGTACTAGAAAGATATAAGGACAGTGGTACGGACCCTAACTGGGCACAACCACTTGAACCATTGTATGCACAAAATGGGGTATAACCTCATGACAGAGTGCAGGTAATACGACAGGGATGACGAAACATCCCTGCATGTATTATGCCAGTGCCCAGAGCATTAGCTAGGCTCAGGCAACAGACTCTCGGGCCCATTTCATGGAAACAGAGAAAATGACAACGTGATCAGTGGTCGACATACTAGGCTTCGTCAAGAGGTCTGGGATCGACTGCTGAGAGTGAATGGGTAACGGTGTGGCATAATAGACTTTATAGCTTGAGCGCCAGAAGAGCTCTCCATGGTCTTCCCGCTCGTTTTAAAAACTAACTCATCAACGAAAAGTTCCGTAATACCTGCCTTAACGCTATACTTGACCGGTAGTTTGACTATATTTTGTAATTTTGCAAAATCGAAAAATTTGCATTCAAAATCTTCTACATTCTTTTTTGAAAAGTTTGGGAAATCATTTGAAACGATTACAAATCTTTTTCAATTTCCTCGTAAAATTGAAAAAATTGTCTGAAGATCTTATAGATGATCTTTTGCATATTTTAAAATCTTCAAAAATTTGTAATTAATCTTTCAAAATAAAACCTGAATCATTATACTTCCTATATTACGATATTCTAAGTTTTTGTTCATAATTTAATTTGTCTCATTCCTTCAAACGTGGGAAAAAGTTTAGAAATTATAGTCTGGAGGCAAAACGTTAAAAAAATTATTTTAAATTTTCTCTTTTATCAATCATGTTTAGGAACAGTTAAAGTTGCCAAAAAGGGAGGTTTTTGACAACAATGTATGCGAGATCTCGTGACTACAACTTTTTAGGAAAATGATCTATAATTTTTTTATTTGCAACGTTTTCAATACATGAATTTTTTTAAATTGTGAACGCTCTCAATTTGAAACTACTAAATATTGATTACATGAAAACAAAATTGATCGTAACTTGATATTTAGAAAATTTTTTAATAATGGACTTTCAAATTGTTTATATTTTTAATATTAGGAAACAAAAATGCAAAGATGTGAACGTGTGCTTCAAATTTTTGATACAAAAAGACGAATTTTCAACAAAAAAGTTGAATTTTCGAATTAAAAATATGACCTTCCAATAAAATAGTTCAATTTTCAATAAAAGAATGAAATTTTCAACAAAATAGTTGAATTTGTAACGACTCAGTTAAATTGTTGACCTGCAAAGATGAATTTTCAACAGCGAAATTAATTGTCAACCAAAGAAATGCATTTACAACCAAATAGTTGAATTTTCAAGCAAAAAGAACGAATTTTTAACCTAATAGTTAAATTTTCAAGCCAAAAAGACGATAAATTTTCAACTGAGAAGAATTAATGTACAATAAAACAGTTTAATCTTCAACAAATAAAATAAATTTTCAACAAAACCGTTCAACTTTCAACAAGGTAGTTGAATTTTTAACCAAAAAAAAAGAAGAATTTACAATGAAAATTTTAACAGGCGAATATTAAACTAAAAACTATCATTTTTAACCAAACATGGGATAGTTAGATTTTCAGTTGCAAAGATTAATTTTCAACAAAATCGTTAAACCTTCAACCAATAAAATGAATGCTCATCAAAATATTTCAACTTTCAACTAATAGTAAATAGTTGAATTTTCAACAAAAGAAAGATTTTCAATGAAAAATCTAATAGGGAAAACTCGAATTTCCAACAAAATAGTTATATCTTCAACCAAATAGTAAAATTTTTATCCAAAGAGATGAATGCTGGTCCTAAAATCTAATAGTAGACTTTTGAATTGAAAAAAATTAACTTTTAACGGAAAAGTACTTTGACTTTTATTATCGCATTCTGATAATTTATTAAATTCACATCTAAGCGAAAAAAACGAGAAAGGGGAAAAATTTCTTGAAAACAGGGGTTCACCCCCACCCAGCCTGGCAGTGTGATGTAGTTTTTGAATAGCCCCTAAGTCCCTCATTTCAAGTATTGACCAATTTTTTTTCTATTTCTTCTTACAGAATCACCACCTCTGACGCGACTAACAAGTCTGTTGAAGAATCTAATAAGAAGGGGAAAAAATGGTGGTGTTGGTATTAACTGGTACCTAAATGAAGTACCAATTAATAATAATTATATTTATAATAGCGTTAAAAGGTTAGATCACATTTTTTTTTTTTTGGAAAATAAAGCAAAATGGAAAAGTTTTTACACTGGAGTAGAAGAAAAAACAAAACTTCAATCATTAAAACATTTGTTCAAGTTAAATCTAAATTTATTTCAAGAAGATACCAACACCAGTGTTTAAAGTTACCTATGCCAGTGTCTAAAGTACCTCATCTTGAATGTGCGCATGCGCGGCTTTTTCACCTGTGTGTAAAGTGAGCCATCTTCAAACTGCGCATGCGCAAAAATTGTTTCCCACACAGTCTGCTCAAATAAGGTCCTTTAGGCACCATCTTCATGGTTCGAAAACGTCAACTTTTGCGGTGGGTGTTGCAAAAAAGTTATTAATATCGCTTTAAATTATTTTGGATACCGTAAACCTATCCTTATTTCACGTCTCCCGAAAAACGTCATTCTTAAAAAGTCCCTCACTTTTCCATCAACATATTAGAATACCAAGAATTAGGTCTTGTAACATTCTTAATTTCGAGTTTTTCATGAAAAGAATGGGACCCTTTTAAATTTGAATTTATGAGTTCTTAATGCATTATTTTCAGGGCTGACACAGCCTAATTTACTTGGAAGACGTGAGAAAATGACCGATTAATATGTACCAAAAAAGTGACTAATTTCTAACCCAAAAAATGACTCATGTACATTAATAATGTAACTACATTGGTTTCAGTACAATTGAAGTCAAATTATGGACAGTGAGAAGAAGAATTTGATGAAATTCACAAAAATTCGCGGTGTCTTCTGATGATTGGATGTTCAAATGAATTGTTTTAATCATTTATTATATTATTCATAACAATATTCTCTTAGAATAATGCTAAAACTGTACCGTGTTTTCTAAAACTTCCCAATTTTTGTCAACTTTTCACTTGGAGTGAGGTAATGATTAATTCAAGTTAACAAACATAATTGTTTAAACAATTCATTATTGATAATAATTATAATATTCTCTTTAGATATTATTGAAAAGTTGCGGGTTTTTCTGAAATATTCAACTTTTTGTCCAATTTTCACTTGGAGCGAGGTAAAAATAAATTCACTTTAACAAACATAACTTTCTAAAAAAATTATCCTTTAATTATCTTTCTCTATCTAGATAGTTGCGGTTTTTTAA
Source organism: Andricus quercusramuli (assembly GCA_932178445.1). Taxonomy (NCBI): domain Eukaryota; kingdom Metazoa; phylum Arthropoda; class Insecta; order Hymenoptera; family Cynipidae; genus Andricus; species Andricus quercusramuli. Next base: position 31,065 of record CAKNXH010000961.1, read on the forward strand.
TGAAATTTTCCAATTTGTATCAACTTTTCACTTAGAGTGAGGTAATAATTAATTCAAGTTAACAGAGATTGTGTAAGCAATTTAAACTAGCTGTGAATTCGATTCGAGTGATTCCACTTTCTTCGTATTTTTAATTATATGGTGCTCATTTCCCCAGCACTTTGCTTCCCGTTAGCAAATGTATTTACTTCCTCAATACAAAAATTTTTTAACACAGAGCCAAATCAGACAAATCACATTTTGTATTCGAAATTATAATTTTTCGCGCTGGAAAAGGGAAAGTTCTGTCACACCTTATACCTTTTCCAGCTTAATGATTTATTTACAAAAATTGTCATTAATCACTCTATTTGAAAATTTACGATCAAAAAGTCTTGTCTATTCATACGTCAACTTTGAATTATGTCGGTGAAAACAGATTTTCTGTTTGAAACAGATGACTTGTTAGTTTTAACGGTGTTTATTACACAGATAAACATGTAAATTACACTTAAATTGAAAAATACAGAGACTAGTAAACACGACACTTGCTATACGACATTCGAGAGTATACACTAACTCACACATGAAACAGACCAAGTGTGTATAAAAACCACATAAAGTGGGCAGCACTATTCAGTCTAATCAGGCATTCTTGCAAAAACACTGAACACGTGTTGTATTATTTAGGTATGCACAACACCCCCTCTCAACGCGGGTTCACTTAGACTGACTTATATTCACTGCTGCAAATCACAAACTTGCAAATCACAAACTCCCATTCCTTGCAGGCATTTTCGATGACTCGGCCCAAACAGAGCCTTTGTGAGAATATCAGCAATCATCTCGTACGTTGGAATGTATTCGACGTTCAGCTTACCTATAGTTCAAAGACGTCGCGCACGTAGTGGTGACGTATGTCAACATGCTTGGTTCGTGCGTGATATACCGGGTTACGCATTAATTTCTGTGCACCCTGGTTGTCACAATAAACGAGTGTTGACTTTCTTCTAAGATTTAAACATCCTATTTCACTCAAGAAACTTCTTAGGTAGACTGTTTCCTTGGCTGCATCCGATAAGGCAATGAACTCCGCTTCTGTACTAGATAAAGCCACAGTTCTTTGTTTGCTGGCTTCCCAGGTTACAGCAGTACCAGCGGCCTTGAAAACAAATCCGGTATATGATTTTCGATCGTCGGCGTTGGAACCCCAATCAGCATCAACGTAGCCAACTAAATCTTCTCCAGTTTTGCGGTGCATTAATGCGTGGTTGCGTGTTCCCTTTAAATACCTGAGAACGCGCTTCGCAGCAGCCCAATGAGCTTTTCCAGGATTACGGTTGAACTGACTCGATGCACCTACTGCAAGTGCAATTTCAGGTCTTGTTGATACTGCTAGGTACATCAAGGATCCAATTAAAGATTGATAAGGAACTTGTTTCATTTTTTCAGATTCCTGTTCTGTAGATGGCAGTAGTGTAATTTTCCCAGATCCTTCATCTCAAATTCTTTGGCTAGAGCTTCTTTCAACTTTGTGAATGTTTCAACGGAATCAGCTGCAACCATTAAATCATCTACATAGACGATTACAATGAGACAAGTTTCTTCTATCTTTTGCACGTAAACGCAGTTATCACTGTTTAGCTGTTTCAGGCCAAAACTTTGCAGTCACTGGTCCAGCTTTTTGAATCACCGCCTACCTGATTGCTTCAGACCGTAGATAGATTTCTTGAGAGAATACACGAGGTGTTCGTTTCCTTCTTCCACAAAACCATCGGCTTGTTCCATGAAGACTGCTTCTTCTAAGTCACCGTTTATATACGCCATGACTACATGGAGTTGGTACAAGACGACACCCAGTTCGGCTGAAAGGGCCATGACCATTCGAATGGAACTCTGTCTTGCAACAGGAGCAAAAGTTTCCTCAAAGTTGATTCCAGGCTGTTGACTAAAACCTTTAGCCACTAAGCGAGCCTTGTGACGTTCAAGGTTTCCGTCTGCGTCGTATTTAGTTCGTAATACCCATCTGCAACCAATGACCTTCTTTTTTATAGGTCGATCAGTCAAGATCTAAGCTCCGCTCTTGGTGAGATCATCAAATTCAGCTTCCATAGCCCTTCGCCATTCTTTTGCATATGGCCCAGCTAAAGCTTCCCAAACTGAAGGATTTGCTGGCTCTTCCTTCAATAAGGTTGCTTTCTCCGCAGTTTCTGCCTCAACCATGTGCAATTGTGTTCTTGGCCTTCCCTTTTCACCTGTTTTTACAATTTTAGGCCATCCTGGCCCCCTCTGAGTCCTTACAGGTTTTTCTCTCCCAATTTCAGCTGGTGGCAGTAGATTCACGTCCGCTTCAACCTGTCCTCCATCGTTAGGAAAATCGTTTGAAGGGTCATCTGGAAGATCGTTGTTATTCGGGAACTCAGCTTCATCATTTTCTTCGTGCAAACTGTGGTGATCGTCATCAACGTTGTTCTCGAAATTAATGATGATTGGTGTGTTATTTGGAAATTTTCTATTGTCTTCTGCATCCTCAAATCCTTTTTGATTTCTGGATTCCAAAAACGATATGCTTTGCACTCAGTGGAGTATCCCATAAAAATGCAAGGTGTTGATCTTTGCTCGAACTTGCCTTTTCCAGTCTTCTTGTTGAGTGCAAAAGCTTTGCAGCCGAATTTTTTCAAATGGGAAACACCTGATTTTCTGCCACACCAGATTTCGAAGGGTGTTTGATTTACCAAGGTCTTCGTGGGACATCGGTTTCGAAGATATGCTGCAGTGGCTACAGCTTCTGCCCAAAAAGTTTCTGGTAAATTAGACTCCAACAGCATACACCTAGCCATCTTAACGAGCGTGCGAATCATTCGCTCAGCCTTGCCATTTTGCTGTTGCGTATAGGCGACTGTTCACTCTCGTTTGATGCCGTCTCGTTCTAGGCTAGCTGTGAAATCAGTACCGCAATACTCAAGGCCGTTGTCTGTACGCAAAGTTTTTATTCTTCGCTCAGTTCGAGTTTCCGCAAGTGCCTTGAATTTGTTAAAGGGTGATTTTACCTCATCTTTTGTTTTTAGAAAATGGACCTCAACCCAGTTTGACTTGTCGTCAATAAATGTTGCAAAATATACTGCTCCTCCAAGAGACTTGACTCTCATAGAACCACATACGTCAGAATGAACCAACTCGAGCAGTTTTTCGCTCTTTAATTCTGAATTCTTTGGAAAAGGTATCGCACTCTGCTTGCCTAAGATGCAAGTTTCGCACATTGAAAACTTATCATCTTTTCCAATTTTTAATCCATTGACCATGTTTTTGGAAACCAGTCTTCGTAGATCACATTCATTGAGGTGTTCATATCTTCGGTGCAGTTTCTCCAGTTCGCTTAGTACATTTTCTGCCTCAGCTGTGGATTACTATTTCGGACTTTTAGCTATTTCAAAGAAGTATGGATCGCCTTCCTTCTCAGCACCGATTTCTGTAAACAGAATACTGCGACCATTTGTAGCAGCTTTCGAAACTGAAAATAAATTCCTTTCAAGTTCGGGTACAAGAAGTGTATCTTCTAACCTTATTTTTATGCTTTGACATCCGTCAGACAAGTTAAGATGAACAGTGCATTTTCCTGCAGTGTTAGTAGTTTTATCAACGGCTAGTCTGACTTTTTCATTTTTGACTGGTGTCAAATCTGAAAAATAAGTGTCGTCGCAACACACACGCGAAGTTGCACCACTATCTATGCACCATACTTCACTTTGAGACAATTCAGCAGTGAGTGCACTTATCAACGAAGCTTTTTCTTCTATTTTAGTTTCTTCGATGACAGCCATGAAAACTTCCTCGACTTTTGATGTACTTTGCTTGCTGCATTCTGCTTTCTTTTTGTTTTCTGCTGCTTTCTTTCTGCATTCCGAAGCCTTGTGTCCAGGCTTCTTACAAAAATTGCACTTGAAACCTTTCGTCTTTGGTTTCAAATCATTTTCTTGCCTGGGCCTAGAGTTGTTTTGATTTTCGTTGCTTCCTTCTTTGTGTGGATTGCTTCGACCTTTTTGAAGTTTTGTATAGAAAGCACCCTGCGAATCTTGCTTGGTTTCTTTCCCTTTTCGAGCACTGTACACTTCAAGTAATTTAATTTTTAAAGCCTCAGGTGCTGGCAGCTCGTCTCGAGCTTCTATTGCGCAACGAAAATTATCGTAGCTATTCGGAACACTGTACAACAGTAAAATCGTTGAAAGATCTTCTGAGATTTGAATGTCGATTTCTCCGAGTTTATCAACTGTGTTAAAGAAAGTGTTCAGGTGCTCCGACATACTGGAATTTTATTCCATTTTTTTAAATAACAATATTTTCAACAATGTTGCTTTTCTAGCCAAGCCCTTTGATTGGTACACTAATTCTAATTTTTGCCATACCTGATTAGATGTACCGCAGTTCTTCATATTGCAACGCTCGGAAGGATTCATGGCGAGAATGATGTCAGCTTTCGGTTTACGATCGCTTTGATCCCAGGCCGCTACTGCAACTGCATTTGCGTCTGTTTCTTCTGGTCTGGGTTCCGTTCCACTCACATAATCCCAATGATAATTTTTAGTTAGGACAGCTTCCATCTGAACTCTCCACGTGTCGTAGTTCTCTTTTCCCAGTTTAACCATTTGAATCGAGAATCCTGTTGCCATGCTGCGTTATCGCGTTTTTCACACTTTACTTGACAACGGCGTTACACGATGCGACCTTCGTTTCGCTTTTTGTCTCAGATCACATGAACTTCGCGATTCGCGGCCACACTAGCTCAGTGTAAACGTTCTGGGCTCATAACCTGTTAGTTTTAACGATGTTTATTACACAGATAAACATGTAAATTACACTTAAATTGAAAAATACAGAGAGTAGTAAACGCGACACTTGCTATACGACATTCGAGAGTATACATTAACTCACACATGAAACAGACCAAGTGTGTATGAAAACCACATATAGTGGGCAGCACTATTCAGACTAATTAGGAATTCTTGCAAAAACACTAAACACGTGTTGTATTATTTAGGTATGCACAACATGACTCAAATATTATAAATGAGCATAACTTCCTTCATCTTCAATAAAGTGTATTAATATTATAGATCAATTGATTTCCCTCGAATCAAGGAATCTTTTCCGTTCCTGCATCAATTTGGAATTGTGTTGAGAAAAAAAGTTTTACTATGAAAAACCGATTATCAACATACATAAATTACCATAACTTCCCTACTTTTTAATCAAATGTGTGAATATTATAGGTCAATCGATTCGTCTCGAACCGAGGAATATTTTACATTCTTGCATCACCTTTGTATTATGCTAATGAAAAAAGTTTTACTATAAAAAACCGATTTTTAAAATATTATTAAAAGCTAAAAAAATCAATTAATATTTTCAGAAATCCTTCAGTCAGTTTCAAGATATTAGCGAGAAAAATAAGCCCTGCAAGATTCATCAATTTATCTGTAACCGTTTTCTAGTCATCGTGTTCACAAAAAAGCGTCATAACTACACACACACACACATGCACAGCCGGACAATTGCTTAGTACATTGTATTAGACTTTTTTAAATTGAGGAAGGTTTAATTAAATGAATTTGAAATTTTTTGAAAATATTACCATTACAAAGCTTCCTCTAGGAGGAAGCAAAAAATATATTATCTTTGAATAATGTTAGAAAGTTGCGTTTTTTTCTGAAATATTCAACTTTTTGCCCACTTTTCAGTTAGAGAGAGGTAATAATAATTTCAGATGGATAGAGTTCCGAATAAGTGAACCCCCCCCCATTTCGTTGAAACCGAGCATACTAACGTATTGTTATGCGCTAATTACGAAAATCATAGTAAATGAGAAAAATTTTGAAAAATGTTTTGAACAAAAGTTCTAGCTAGTATAAAAATAGATCTTTTTTTTATCATAAACTTTTCGCCTTAAAACATATTTTCTCTCTCTCTCTCTCTCGTGCCCACATAGGTATCACTCTTATCTTTTCTATCCTGTTATCTTCTCTCCTTACCGGACGGATTGAGGTGGTCGTAGTCAGTTACGAATGTTACGAAGTTCGAGTCGGTACCTCTTACTCGTCTCTTTCACTTCATTTTTGTGAGCTTAATCTATCCTTTGCTAGCAAGTAAAAAACGTTGACCATTTTTCAATCAATTATATGTTTTTGTGCCTCACAATCATGATCGTCACTCAGTGACTTTTTTACCATCAAAATTCAAATTCTGCATGTGCAATTGTTTTCCTCAAGTGCTTTTCTCATCAACAACACTTTTCAAATTCAGTTTCAAATATGTGTAGGGTAAGGAGGGGCAGCACCGACCAGTTAACGGTCGATGATTTTTTTAAAGTTAATAAGATGTGGAATTGATTCATTTTTTTTTTCATTCCGAGTCCTATATTATTGTAGATCATATTTCTATTAGTATCAATTACATTAATGAAACAAGGATTTGATCATTTGATTTCCACAAGCTATATCTGTCGGCTTTGCCCCACACCTGAGGGTAAAGCCGCCCGCAGCTTTTTATGAAAATCAAAACATCTGAAGATGGCAAAACATGATGGTTCTCTTATGCGTTGACATTCTACTAGAGACGGGCTACACGCAAAGGTTTCTACCATACCGATACAAACCACCCGCTCTACCGACCGGATTAAAAATGATATTTAATAGTTGTTTAAATGTAACCCAAAAGATAAGTGGCTCTTCTACATTACCGATCACTTATCGACAAAACTTATGATACTGTTATAACCTAAGCACGTGTGTACTATTATTATCGTCGGGCTTGTCCCACTGGTGAGGCCTCAATTATTTACGATATTTAATATATTTTGGACTTGAATTACGTGCAACTATTTTACTGACATAATGTGATATTGTTTTATCTGTCAAAATATCAAATTTTCATACTGTAAGTATTGCCATCAATGTTGAAAACTTCATATTTCTGCCAGCGGATCTAATTTTTCTTTTACATCGTCAGTTTTGAAGATTGCAGTAGATAACACTATCTTTATGATAAAATATATTCATTTAATGCAAAGTAATATTGAAATTGTTAAATAATAGCGATGTTATAAGCAAAGACGCCTTTGCCCCACCGGTCGGCGCTGCCCCTCCTTACCCTAAGCATAGATTTACGACTTGGTACAATTATAAAGTATTGGTTACAAAAGACTCTAATAAAAAAGAAGCTGAATAAAAGAATTTCATTTTAATAAAGTCACAAGACCTTCGAAGAATTTGAAGAATTTTTTATTTTTTTATTTTCTTAACTTTAACAGAATGTTTCAACTTCTTTTCTCAATTTTATAGTTTCTCTAAAATGAAAAAAAAAACTATGAATGGTGAAAAATGATCAGGGAAGCTTAAATTAGTCAAAAAGTAAAAGTGAGGAGTAACCCGGAGGCTCCCACCTGTTGCGGCTGAAACATTTTATTTTAACTTTTTTCCAACTTGGAGCCGTTCCAGCTTCTGCTGAAAATAATTTAAGAGATTTAATTATGATTTGAGAGATAATTCTTATCGATTGTGATCCTTCCATTAGAATGACTTGATTGTTTTGTCTTTTCTCCATTATCAAATTGAATTTTCCAGCCGATTAATGAACACAAAGTAATTATTTCTGTTATACTCAATACTCAAAAGATATTTTTATACTCAGAAAGAATTCCCGTCAGTTTTTTAATAAAGGATATTTTCCTAATCACACAAATAATTTTCACCCATTGAAACCCTGGCGTAATTGTAGATGAATTGAGTTTTTAAAATAAATCAGTCTACTTAATTTTATATGATTTTGGCGTTCTTTTTTATGTTGAAGCTGATTTAATTTTGCAGACACCTTTCAAAGCCGATTCAAGTTTTAAAAAAAAGCTGTGAAAATAAGAGTGAAAAAATTCCTTAACTTGAAAAAAGTAACTTGTAGAAATTTATAACCAATTAAAATAATTGCAGATGTGCTGAAATAAGAGAAATGATCGATTTCATAATTAATTTGATTTTTATAATCAAATTTTTCATATGATTACACAAATTCACATAGTACAAACACATATTCTGTTCCCAATTACTGATCTCTTTCGGTGGACATTTTTTTTTTTTTTTTTGAAGATGCAACTTTTTGACTAAAAATTAATCTTTTTTTAATCCGAATACATCTATTTTGTTAAAAATTCAATTATTACATTTTTGGCTAAATATTGATATTTTCTTAACGAAAATGTATCGTTTTCTTTTAAACTTATATTCTTTAGTTGAAAAATCATGCATTTTGTTGTAAGCTTGCCTGTTTGGTAGTATTCCTCTTCTTGTTTGAATATTCATCTCTTGAATTTAAAATTAGTTTTTTAAACTGGAAATTCAGCTATGTCATTTTTAGATAAAAATTTATATTTTTTTATTGAAATATGATCTTTTATAGTCGAAAATGCAATTGTTTGTTCGTAAATTCATTTATTTCTTTGAAAATTTGTCTTCTATGGTAGAAAATTAATCTTCTTGTTTGTAAATTCATCTGTTTCGGTTGAAAAATCAACTAGCCTACTAAAAATTTTTTTTTTTTTTTTAGTTGAAAATAAATTTTTCTAAGTAAAAAAAGATTTCATTTTTGGTGAAAAATTGACATTTTTAATTGAAAGTTGATCTTTTCCAGTTGAAAATTCAAATAATTGTTTGAAAATTCGTTTTTTATGGTACAAAATTATTATTCTTATTTGTAAATTCATATTTTTGGTTGATAAATCTACTATTCGTTTAAAAATGTATCTGTATTAGTTGAAAAATTAACTAGTCAATTGAAAAATTCTTTTTCTTTTTGTTGAAAATTAATTTTTTTGAGTAAGATCAAATATATTTTATTTTTGGTTGAAAATTGACATTCTTCATTCAAAGTTGATCTTTTTCAGTTGAAGATTCAAATATGTGTTCGATAATTCGTCTTTTATGGCAAAAAGTTAATCTTCTTATTCGTAAATTCATATTTTTGGTTGATAAATTTACTATAAGGTTGAAAATGTATCTGTTTTGGTTGAAAAATCAACTATTCTATTCAATCTTTGTTTTTATTTTTGTTATTTTTTTTTAATTAAACTATTTGTTTAAAAAATCTTCTCATTTGTAAATCCATCTGTTTTGGTTAAAAAATCAACTAGTCTATTGAAAATTTCTTTTCTTCTTATTGAAAATTAATTTTGTTTTCAGGTAAAAAAAATATTCCATTTTTTGTTGAAAATTGACATTTTTAATTGAAAGTGGCTCTTTTTCAGTTCAAAATTCAATATTTTTTTTAAATTCGTCTTGTATGATACAAAATTAATCTTCCTATTTGTAAATTCATATATTTGGTTGATAAATCTACTTTTCGGTTAAAAATGTATCTGTTTTGTTTAAAAAATTAACTAGCCTATTGAAAATTTGTTCTCTCTATTTTTTTTTTTTCGAAAATTCAACTATTTGTTAGAAAAATCGTCTTTTATGATAGAACATTAATTTCATTGTATGTTGTAGTTACCTACTACACCTATTTTGGGTCACCTTTTTTCAATTGACCAAGTGAAATTTTACTACAATTTTAATTTTCAAAAAGCTTGTGAGATCGTATACTTTTTAAATCATTTCGCGGTTCATGCTCGTGCCGCAGAATTTTCCCACGAATTGTGTTTTTTTTAATGATACGACATGAATTTTAGATAATTAGTAACGAATTTTGTTAACATAGTTTTATAAATTTTATAAAACAAATGTAGCAGACTACATAATTCTTAGGTTTCTTTCTAAATCTGATGGGAAATTCATTCAAAAACTGTAAAATTACACTGTTAGAAAAATCTCTACTAAATTTAGTATACATGTAATGGAAGCAAGAATGCATAACCTGAAATTAAATTCAGTACACCAGCGTACAGTAAATTTAGTATATTCTTACTGAATTTATTATACACGTATATGAAATTTAGTATACGCGTGTACTAAATTCTGTATAAATATACTAAATTTACTGTACGCTGGTATACTAAATTTAATTTCATGTTGTGCATTTTTGCTTCCATTACATGTATGCTAAATTTAGTAGAGATTTTTCTAACAGTGTAAGAAAATAGTAGCGAGTTTTTTGAAAATGTTGAAAGACAACAACTTCTTTTTTTTATGGTAACCAATGACACATGTTCATGCTATACTCAGTTTGTTTCAATTGTTTTCTTTATTATTCTTTCTCAAAAATACATGATCAACCATAGAATGACATCATATCGTGTTAATGAGTTAGTTGATACCGTTGACGATACACTGCCTCGTGTTCCAAAATTTCTTCGATTTCTAGAGTTGCAGGGGCAAGTGCGGTCCATCTTCCAGTGGCACGTTCATAGAAAATAACATAATCCATGTCATGATCTGTATCAGTGACACGCCTTGCGCCCACTTCTCGGCTGATAGCTCGAGCCCCTTGTGTAGGTCGAAGCACAATATCACTCAGATGTCCGTGAAAAGGATCCCTTGTAAATATCGCTTGATAGCGTCCAAGCCTCACTGGGATCCATTCGGGAGGAGGTCCTTCTGGCTTTGGACCACTTTCGCAATCTGCGTAATAACAAAAATAGAGATTTATAATATTTTTGTAGAAATGATAATAAAGGTGGAATCTCATGAGAGTGTCAAACTGGGAGAGAAAGCAAAACATCAAATCACTAGACTTACAGTAGATCAATTAGGGTAAGGAGGGGCAGCGCAGACCACTTAACAGTCGATCATTTGTTTAAAGGTAACACGATGTGGAATTGATCCACTTTTTTTCATTTCGTGTCCTAAATTATTGTATATCATATTTCTATCAGTATTATTTACATTAATGAAATGATGATTCAACAATTCAATTATTTCCAACAAGCTGTATTTCGTCGGCTTCGCCCCACACCTGAGGGCAAAGCCGACCGCAGCTTTTTATGAAAATCCAAACATTTGAAGATGGCAAAACATGTTGGTTCGCGTCTGTGGTATCTTATATATTGGAAAAATTACCCTAAAACATTTACAGCAAGAAGAATAAGTTATTTTTAATAAAAAGCGTAAAGGTTTCTACCATACCAATACAAAATACCCGCTCTACCGACCGGATTTAAAATAATAATATTTAATAGTTTCTTGCATTTAGCCCACCAGATAAGTGGCTGTTCTACATTACCGATCACTTATCGACAAAACTTATGATACTTTTATAACCTGAGAACGTGTGAACTATTATTTTCGTCGGGCTTGCCCCACTGGTGAGGCCTCAATTATTTACGATATTTAATATATTTTCGACTTGAATTACGTTCAACTATTTTAATACCGTAATGTGATATTATTTTATCTGTCGAAATATCAAATTTTCATACTGTAAGTATTGCCATCAATGTTGAAAACTTTATATTCCTGCCAGCGAATCTTCCATTCTTTCATTGTGAAAACTATTTCCTGAATAATTTTTCTTTTACATAGTCAACTTTCAAGATTTCAGTAAGTAACACTATCTCTATAATAAAATATATTCATTAAATGAGAAATAATATAAAAATTGTTTAATAATAGCGATTTTAGAAGCAAAGTCACCTTTGCCCCACTGGTCGGCGCTGCCCCTCCTAACCCTACATCAATTATTCATACAATATTCCTATATATCCCGTAGTATCCCTAAATATTCACAAATATTCTGAAATATTATATTCATCAATTCCTAAATTCCTTCCCATTCGTACAATTGTATTCATATAGCTTTTTACCTGGTGTCTTTGCCCAGTGATCCCAACTTTGGCATGAAGAATAGGGTAAACCAAAATTTTTTGTTCTCGAATTTTCATGCATATCGGCAGGGTTCGAATCCACACAAAACCAAATCCATTTTTTTTTTAATATTTAAATGTGGCGCAATCCCCATTAAGTTCAACACGTATTTCCCATAAGAAAAAAAGACGTTTTTGTAAATTTTATTCAGAATCCTCAATATTAGCTGAATCGGCCATATAATATGAATAAAATATTATTTTATAAATAACAGCCCCATTAGTATGTTTGATAGGGTCCCAAATGAACTCCATGAGTAAAAAAATGGGTTTTGCGAGTTTTTGGCGCTAATTATGATTTTTTTGCGGTTTTTTTTAAATGCAAATTGTTTCTTATACATAAAATACTACTTTATACTGATAATTAGGTATTGACATAAATCGTCTGAACAATTCATTATTTTTTTCAGCAATTTGCTCTTAGAATAGAGATAGAAAGTCTTGTTTTTTTTCAAAAAATTTCTACTTTTCGTTCAATATTTAATTGCAGTTTTTTTTTCAATTCACACTTTTCATCCAATTTTCAATTAGAGTGATGTAAATAATTAATTCGAGTTAATGAAATCAATTTTTTGAAGAATTTATTATCATTTTTAATAATATTCAATTGGAATGATACTAGAAACTTGGGGTTTTTTTCTGAAATGTTTAACTTTTCTCCATTTTTCACGTAGTGAAGTAATAAATAATGCTAGTGAACAAAAATAGTTGTTCGAACAATTTATTGTTGTTTATAATCATCTTATCTTAGATAAGTGCAGAAAATTGTGGTTTTTTCTGAACTTTCAAACTTATTTTCCACTTTTCAAAGAGAGAAATAGAATAATAATCCGTATATTCATTAAATAAAAACTTATTTTAAGAAAGTAGTTCAACTTTCAAACAAGGAATTGAATTTTCAACCTAGAAAGATGAATTTCCAACGAAACATGTAATAGTTAATACTTCATTAAAAAAGTTTCAATTTAAAATAAACAACAGTTGGATTTTACAAATCAAGAACGAATTTTCAGAAAAATACCAAATTGTTGAATTTTCAAACCAAAATGGTGAATTTTCTACAAAACAGTTGAATTATCGGCAAAAACGTAAAATTTTAAACAATGAGTTGAGTTTTCAACAAAATAGTGGAATTTCCAATTGAAAAAATGAATTTTGAATAAAAAAAATTGATTTTCTATCCAAAAAGACAAATTTTCAACAAAATACATCAATTTTTAACCAAATAGTTGAATTTTCTACTGAATCGTTGAATTCCCAAGCCAAAAATACGAATTTTTTACAAAACAATTAAATTTTTAACAAAAAAGTTAATTTCCATTCGAAATAGATTAATCGTTAACCAGACACTTGCATTTTTAACCAGATAATATAAAATTTTCACAGAAAGAGATGAATTTTCAAACCAAAAAGATGAATGTTTAACAAAATAATTGAATTTTCAACCAAAGACTATTTATAAATCAGGGAAGAAAAAAAATGCAATTGAATAGTTGAATTTTCAGGCCAAAAGACGAATTCTCAACAAAACAGTTGAATTTTCAACCAAGAAGTGTGACTATTGAACAAAATTGTTAAATTTTCGACAAAATAATTCAATTTCATATTGTAAATTTAATTATTTGTAAATTTTTTTTCGAATTTGCATTCAATATTAGCTGAATCGTGTGAAAACTCAACAATTCTCTTTGCGAATAGCAATAAAATATGCTCACTATAATTTTTTTTGCGTTTTTTTAATACAAATTGTTTTACTTATTATTTGTTCATAACTAAGAAGTCAAAGCAAAGTTTAACATTTCAGGAAAAAACGCAACTTTCTGATAATTATTTAAGCAAAAAGTGGGGAAGAAGTTGAACATTTCAAAATAAACCACAACTATATAGCATTATTACAGAAGAACATAGTTATAAACAATAATAATTTGTTCAAATAATTATTTTCGCTAAGTTTAATCAATTATTAACTCGCCCTAAGTAAAAAGTAGAAAATAGTTGTAAATTTTTGAAACAACACCACTTTGTAGCATTATTCAAAATAAATATTATTATAATAATAGCAAATTATTTAAACAATCAATTTTGTTGAATTTAATTCATTTCCTAACTCACTTCAAATGAAAATTGCACAAAAAGTGGAAAATTTTTGAAAAAACTGCAATTTTCTAGCATTATTCTAAGAGAATATTATTACCAATGATAATAAATTGTTGAAACATTTATATTTGTTAATACTAATTTAGTATTACCTCACTCTAATTAAAAATTGGACAAAAATTGGAAATATTTGAAAAAACTGCGACTCTATATTTTTATTCTAAGAGAAAATTTCTAAAAACAATAATAATTTTTTTTTTAATTCATTTAAGCATCTCATTCTCAGGATTGAGTAGTATTTTATGTTTTAGAAACAATTTGCATAAAAAAAGCGCAACAAAATCATAATTAGCGCCAGAAACTCGCAAAACGCAATTTTTCACTTATGGTGTTTTTTGGACCTTATAAAACAGAATTATGGGAGTGATATTTGAAAAGTAATTTTTCATATGTATTTTGAAGCAAATTGTGAAGAGAAATATTGAATTTTAATTGGATTCAACCAATATTAACGATTCTGTATAAAATTTACAAAAACGTCTTTTTCCATGATAAATGCGTATTAAACTTAATCGTGCTTGCCTTCGTCGGCTTTTTTACACCCTTTTTAAGGCTAATTTCCAAATTTTTTGAATTCTTTGTACGGATTTTGGTAGTACTCGTGATGTCAAACAATTTATCTTCAAGATTTTTTTCGATGAAAAGAAAATTATCAGAATTATAGCATTTGCAAATTTAAAAAAAAAAACGAAAATGAAAATTTGAAGCCAAACAACGCACGATACGAAAAACAGTCAGGATAAGAAAACATAGCTTTTTGAAAGCCCTACAAGATTGTCATAACAACTTAAAAATTTTTTTTAAAGAATCGAAAATTGAAATTTTGATTGCACAAAAAGTAATGACAAAGATTTCAATAAAAATAAAATATATTATTTTGAAAAACGACACAAGGTACAAACAAAAACTAATAGACAGAAGTTTTTCACCCAAAAAGGATACAAATTTGTTATTACTCATTTTTAGTTAGGACGCGTAGCTTTTCTTTTAATTGTAACAAATAAGATTAAAAATAAAAAATAAAAAATTTTGGAGAGAAACAAGAGACGAAAAAAAAATTATAAAATAAAAGTTGTTGGACCAGAAAAGATCTACAAATTCGCTATAAACTTTTGTTAGAAAAATACATTAAAACTTTACTTTTTGGCATGAAAATGCACACCAAAAATTTCCGATGCATTTTTGGACCACCAAGAAAAAAATGATTATTATATTATTATATGTTCAGAAAATTTCTTTTCTTAAACGAACAAACTGTTTTCTTGGATATGCTTGAAAATTTTGTTGAATCAAACAAATTTTGGTTAATTCAAATAAAATATTTGGTTGACCGAACCAAATTTTTCAGTTGAATCAATAAAATATTCAATCTACCAAAATATTTGGTTAAAACAACCAAAATTTTGTTGATTCGACCAAGTCGTTTTCTGAGTGTACGAGAACGTCATAATTTGAACAAATATAACGGAAACAAATTTTCGTTGATCCAACGTTATCTCTGCCGAGGCCTTGATAGCGGCTTTAGAGGAATAGAATAAAAGATAGAAACATTTGGTGGGCCCAAAACTGGCTCTCTTTGTCAGATGAAAAAATTATTATATTACAGGCTCGACAAAATTATTTTTCATCTTTTATTTATTTATTTTATTTTATTTATTTCTCTCAAGCATTAATTTATTCAATTTCAATTAAAAAATTATATTTACTAACGTGATGTAATAATTACTGCAATAATTAGTTTTCTACTTCCAATAACATTTCTTGTATTAAAATATTCATTTATTCTTAAATTTTCTACTGTTCGTACTTGGCTTTATCATTCCATTTCACAACCTTGATTACCTTTAACATAAATAAATTCAATATTAGAGTAGTGTACTTTCTTCGATAAGAAACATTGAAACACAGTTATGAGACATTGAAAACTAGAGTATCTCAGTATACAGAGATAAGAAGAATAATCATTAGAACACGAAATTATACAATTATTTTTCTTTGGCAAACCAATTTGAAGAACATTACTAGTTTTCAGTCGGAGTTAGTGTTTTTTTATTTTTTATTGACACCCCAGTGTGTGACAGTGGGGTCACATCGGAAGTGAAATTTTGATGGATTAATTGTTAAAATTTTTCGTGAGGAATCATGATAAATTTTGAGGATATCGCATAGTAAGAGCGCGCAGAGAGAGAGCATATACATGATTGCTTAATGTGGCAGTAGTGGGGATATCGAATTCACTCCCATCCCAAAAAAAGTTTCACTTGAAAAAAAATGGTATTTTCAAAAGCCAGAAAAAATAACCCGAGGAAATTCAGAACCCGCTTATAAAATCGAAATCCTCAAAAGGAGTCATCCATATGCCACGCGGATAATTTTTTTATCACTTTTTGGACACACCCTTCCCTGACCCTCTGTCCACGTGGACTTTGGCTCAACCGTCTGGGTTCCACACACTGTCCACGTGGTATATGAACGGCTCCATATTTTTAGAGAATCTGAACATATGGATGATGAAAAACATATGGATGATGAAAACATATGGATGATGGAAAAATATGCATGATTAATTTTGCACAAATTACGAATTTTTTTAGTGTTAATGTGTGATTATCGGGTTGACAGCATTTACATTTCGGAACTTCGTGCAAAATTATTCACCCTGATGGTCACCCTGATAACACTTACCAACGAAATCCAAGTAAACCGCGAAGGTAAGAATCAGAATACAGCTGGGGATCTTCATTTTTTCCAGGCAGATTTTGTAAGCGGCGTCAGAGCAATTTAGGGCAGATGCACTGATTTATATACTAACCTCTATCAGATGACTAACCGTCATTGAAGGGCGACAGTAAAGAGCTTGACCCACTTTTTACGCAGAAAAGCAAATTTTAAAAAACCATCGCCGAACATTCGCACTGTGGAATGACAAAATCACGTGATAGTTTAAGGAAATAAACTGAGGAAAAATATCAATGTATATTGGAATCACGAAAGAGGGCTCTGATTATAATCACACTATGAATCTGAATTAGTAAAAATTCCACTAATTGAATTGGCACTAAGAATTTCAACTTATGATTAGCTTATTTTTAAAATTTCATCGATTGAAACATTAAAATACGTGAAAAAAATTATATTTAGGGGTGGCGCAAACCCCATGAAGTTTAACACATATTTCCCATAAGGGGCCAAACTTAAATTACGTAACGGGTCACAGGCCCTCTTTGAGTCCGAGAACTTCATTTTCAAAATTACCTTATTTTTCCCTGTCTAATTTTTCATTTTCCTTGATCATTAATATTCAATTACCAGCATTTTAATCTTGAAATACTGTTATCATGAAATCTTTTATATACGAAATAAAACAGTATTTCAGGTACAAATTTAAAATTTATTAATTTATTTTAAGCAAAAAAATGTATTTTTTACTATAAAAGATGGTTTTTCAACAAAATACTTGAATTTTCAACAAAATAATTAATTTTTTAACGTAGTAGTAGAAGTTTCAACCTAAAAAAATAAATTCCCAACAAAAAGTGTCTCTACAAAAATTGAATTTACAAAGAAATGTACTTCAGCGAAAAATTATTTTTCCACGAAACTAATGCATTTCTACCCAACAATAATGAAATTCTAAACCAAGAAAATTATTTTTTTTTTTTACCAAAAAAGGAGAATTTTCAATTAAAAAAAGGTAAATCTTAAAAGAAATGGAAAAGTCACATTTTCAGTTAATAAATTAATTTTAAAACAAGAAAAAAGACTTTTCCACTGAACAGTTAAATTGTTAAACAAAGATATAAACCTTCAATAAAAAAATGAATTTTTAACAATGTAGTTTAACTTTTACTCAAGTAGTTGAATTTTCAATTTAAGAGGATTGATTTTCAACAAAAAAGTTGAACTTTCAACCGAACAGATGAATTTTCAACTAAAAATATAACTCTTAAAAAAATTATTCCTTAACAAAGTGATTCAACCAAATCTTTCAACTAAAATAGTTGAATACCCATGCATAGAAGAATAATTTATGACCAAAAAGTTGAATTTTCATAAAAAATAAGAAATTTCTACCAAAGCAGATGAATTTATAAATAAAAAAATAAAAAATAAATAGTTGAATATTCTGTTAAAAAAGATGTTAGTTGCCTTTTCACGAGCAAAGTATGAATTTTGAACCAAGAAATAAGTTTCCTTTAAAAAAATTGAATCTTCAATCCAGAAAGACGAATTTTCACCCAAAAAGGATGACTTTTTGACAAAATTGTTGTTTTCTCCATTCAATAGTAGCATTTTTATTCAAAACAGATGAAATTTCTCTTAAAACAAATTAATTTTTATTTTCAAAAAACAAATTTTTAAAAAATAGTTGAATTTTCATCCAGAAAAGATTCCAGTTGACTCTTCAAGATCAAAATATGAATTAAACAAAAAAAGTTTCTACGAACAAAATTGAATTTTTTATCCAAAAAGACGAATTTTCTCAACCAAAGGAATGAATTTTTAATGGAACAGTTTAATTCTCTAACAAATAGTTGAATTTTCATCCAAGAAAGATGAAATTTGTACTAAAACGGATGAATTTTTAATAAAAAAAGGATTTTTTTTTAAGTTGAACTTTCATCCAGAAAATCTTTCAGTTCATTTTTTAACACCAAAAATTTCACTTGAAACAAATGAATTTTTATTTTTAAAAAACCTTCTTGGTCTTTTTTGGTTAAAAAATAATCTTCTTGGTTGAAAATTCAAGTGTTTGGTTTTTCTGGATTTTGTTGGAAATTTCTTTTTTGGGTTAAAAACTATTTTTTTTTTTCGACTTTGTATATAGCTATTTGATTAAATATAACTTTTTGGTAGAAACTTGATATGTCCGGGTTGAATATTCGAATATGTGACAGGAAATGTAACTGTGATAACAAGATAACGATAAGAGAAATTTTAAGAATAAGGAAACGCCTTGATGATGAATAACTTTTTACTGAATTTTTAATAATATTCCTTTGTTAGGGTGTTTTAGCTTTTTTTTTGTTTAAATGAGCAAAAATTTAACTCAGCCTTGATTTAAACCAATTATAATAATGAATTAAAATTTTTGGAAAATAATTTAAAAAATAGTAGAAAATAGAGAAAAGAGTGTGAAGTCTGCGTTGAATGAATAGAAATTTTCATTATACACAGACAAAAGAATAATAATTTAAATAAACGTTAAATTTCATCTTTATAGTACTTTTAAAACATTTGGCTTAAAATTGATCTGTTTTGGATAAAATCAAACTATTCTGTTGAAAAATCCTTTTTTTTTTGGGTGAAAATTAATTTTTTCAACTAAAAAGTTGACAACAACATCCATCTTTTTTAGACAGAAATTTAAATATTATATCGAAAATTCGGTTTTTATGATGGAAAATTAATTTTCTTGTTTGTAAATTCATCTTTTTGTGGTTGATAAGTCCACAATTTTGTTGAAAATTTATTTATTCTTTGTTGAAAAATGAACTACTATATTAGGAATGTATTTTTTCTGTTGGAAATTATTTTTCAAATCAAATTTTAATTATAATTATCTAAATCAACTTTTTGGAGCGAGATCCCAAGTTGTTCCACCTTCCTTTTCTTCGACCGTTGATATAATTTCAAAATTTGAAAATTTGAAAGTTAAAAAAAAAAAAAAAAAATATTCAGGATTTAGCTCATCATGCTAACTACATAAAGTACCGCTTATTGAGATATGTTAAAGAAGATTCAATTCACGCTTTTTTCAATTCACAAGAACAGGGTTTATATAACTTAAAGTATGCCAAAAGATTAGAATGTATAAGGAAGTTTAATTTATTGAAAAGCAGGGAGTTAGAGATAAATCAGAAGAATAAGGATTTTAGATTAAAAAAATGTTTCAAAAATGTATCCAATGTCGAAATCCCAGATAAGATAGCTGAAACCTTGGCTCTGGGAGGTAATTTTGGTGTTCCTTTTAATGCTAATAAAATTCCCGTTAACAATATTGTTGCAAACATTGAAAATTGTATCAAAAATCTTAAACAAGATGATCAAAAACTCAAAATTCGAAAAGCTGTAACGGAACTTGTTTCCAATCATTGTAGAAACAATAAATTTAAAAATAGAAACCAAACCTTTGAAACTATTAAAAGTTACCAAAAAGAGCATAAAGAATTATTATTTCTGAAAGCCGATAAAGGCAATATCACGGTTGCAACAAATAGATTTGATTATAACCAAACTGTCGAGAATATTTTTAAAAACAACAATTTATACAAAAATGTTAAGACTAGCTTAGTGCCCACAGTTGAAAACAAATGCAACGATATTGTTTCTAGATGGGAAAAAAAGAGATACATTAACGAACAAACGGCCTATAGATTAAAAACACATAGCAGTATTGTTGCCAAAGCTTATGCTTTACCTAAAGTGCATAAACCAGGTTTAAATTGGAGACTTATTGTTTCAACTGTTGGTTCTCCTACGTATAATTCAGCTAAGTACTTATCAAGCATTTTAAAACCGATTTCGGGAAAAACTAATGCATTTGCAAAAAATAGTTGGGAATTTAAAGATAATTTAAAAAATGTTACTGCACCAAAAACACATTCGTTAGTTTCTCTTGATGTTGTTTCTATGTTTGATAATATTCCGTTAGATTTGGCTTTAGATTGCATTGAAGAAAAATTAAATTTATATCGTAACCTAACTAAAATATCAAAAAACGAGATTTGAATAGCAGCTAGAACTGTTTTTAATAATACAGTATTTTCTTTTAACAATAAATTCTATAAACAAGTATCAGGTTGTCCGATGGGGTCTCCTTTGTCTCCCATTGTTTCAAATTTAGTATTAGAAGATATAGAAAGGAGAGCATTAGAAAAATTAAATTTTACACCACTTTTATATAAACGTTATGTGGATGATATATTCTTGATTATACCAACCAATAAAATTGTAGACGTAGTAAACATTTTTAACAGCATTGATGATTCGATCCAGTTTACTTACGAAATTGAAAATGATAATTCTTTGAATTATTTAGATTTGTTGATTACTAAAACAACTGAAGGTGATTTGATAACCAATTGGTACAAAAAGCCGTCATGGTCCGGACGGTATTTAAATTATAATTCTCACCATCCGTTCAGTCAAAAAATTGGTTTAATTAAAGGTTTGGTAGATAGGTGTATAAAATTAAGTAATATAAAATTTAGAAAAGAAAATTTAGATAATTTGAAAGTCACTTTATTGCAGAATAATTATCCACTTCCGTTGATAGAAAGTGTTATAAAAGAAAGAATCCATGAAATTTATAATAGTATACAAAAAAATAATAAGCATAAAAAATGGTTGGAAAAATACAAAAAAACAGATTTAAAGGTTACCTTACCTTATGTTCAAGGTCTTTCTGAAAGACTAAGATGTTCTTTAAAAAAATTTAATATTAACGTTTATTTTAAAAATGACCACACCTTGGACAATTTTCTTTTGAGAAAAAAAGATCCTGAAAAGACTGAAAATTCATCTGGTGTCATTTACTTAATTAAATGCACTGGTTGCAATAAAGTCTACATCGGGGAAACTGGCAGAAGATTAAAAACGAGAGTTGCGGAACATAAAAGAGATTGTGAAATCGGAAATTTAAACACAGGTTTGTCTCAACATTCATGGAATTTTGACCATTTTTTTTATTTTAATTTTGAAAACATTAGAATTCTAGCAAGAGAACAGAACACTTACAAACGACGAATTATTGAATCTATTTTTATTAAAAAATTTAATAAAATTTCAATCAATCTTAAAACTGAAGTATTGAATATTAACCAGATGTATCAATGTATTATTCATTAAACTCAATATTAAAATAAAAATTTACTCCACAATTTAAATCCAAGAGTTATGGCGCGCTTTTCTTATCTGTGGTTCAATGAAAATTTGACCTGTATATCATCGTCCATTTAGTATTAGCTATAGCATAAATGTCAAATGTCTGGTTTGTCATCGTCCTAATTTCATCTGCTTTAAAATGTAATTTAATGAGTTTGGAGCTGCTCAAAATAATATTTTTGTGAGGCTCATAATTTCTTTTATCTTAACTATTTCGACATGAGATTTAAATATTCACCGTATGGAACCTTTTTTAGTCATAAAATGATTGACTTTAAATATGTATCTATTTTTGACACGACGCAATTTTTTAACGACAGGTAACAACCAAAAATTTTATGTTAGACAGTAGGTTTTTATATTTTAGTTCCTTTTTAACTTATCATACAACAAGATTTATTTTTAGAAATGACACAATTTTTCCTGATGAAGGCCCGCAGTGAGAGCCGAAACGTTGAAGAGAATAAAACGATTTCTTAACAACAACAATTGTTTATTTTTAAATGTTTATTTATTTATTGGACCGTAAGACCGGAAAAAAGAGAAGTTTTTGAACTTTCAAATTTTCAAATTTTAATTATTGAAAATTTGTCTTTTTGGTAGAAAAATAACCTTCTTGGTTGAAAATTTAACTATTTGATTCGAAATTCTTCTGTTTTTATTGAGAATTACACTATTTTGTTAACAATTTCTTTTTTTTTGTTAAAAATTAATTTTTCTAACTGAAAATTAACATATCCCATTTTTTGGATGATAGTTGCTATTTTTAATTGAAAATTTCATTATTCTGGATAAAATTGAACTATTTTGTTGAGAAATCTTCTTCGTTGAAAATTCATCCTTCTTCGTTAAAAATGCAACTGGTTGGTTAAAAATTCATCTGTTTTTGATCAAATTGAACTTGATTGAATTGGTATTCTTATTTGAAAATTCATTTTCAATTGGTCGAAAATTAATTTTTTCAACTAAAAATTCAACGATTCCATTTTTGAATGATAATAATTGATATTTCTAATTGAAAATTCATCTTTTTTGGTTGAAAATACAACTGTTTGGTTAAATATTCATCCGTTTTGATTGAGATTTTAACGATTTTCTTGAAAGTTCCTATTTTTTGGTGAAAACTCATTTTGGTGACTAAAAATTTAAATATTCCATTTTTGGTTGATTATTCATATTTTTAATAGAAAATTATTTATTTTTAGTCGAAAACTGAAATATTTGATTGCAAATTCATGTTTTTTGTTGGAAATTCGTCTTTTTTGTGAATAATTTATCTTCTTGGTTCACAATTCATCTTTTCGTTTAAAAATTAAATTATATATTTAATAATTTACATTTCTAAATGAAAATTGATATTTTTTGGTTGAAAATTCATCTTTTTAGATGGAATTGAAATATTTGGTTTAAAATTTATCTGCTTTATTTACGAATTAATATATTTTGTTGGTAATTCCTTTCATTCGTTGAAAGTTAATTCTTTTGACTAAATATCTAACCATTTCATTTTTAGTTGATAATTTATATTTCTAATCAAAAATTGATCTATTTGGTTGACTTTGATGGAAAAACAGATAAATGAAATAAAGATTAAATTTCCGTTTTATTTTTTAACAATTATTAATTTGAAATTCTCACTCGATTCATGAACACTAGGGTGGTCCAAAAATGCATTGCAATTTTGTTTCATGCGTATAGCGTTTTCTCAAAAATTTTCTACTTTTTGTCCAATACTCAATTAAAGTGAGATGATCGTTAATTAATGTTAACAAACTTAATTGTTGGAATAATTTGTTGTTATTGCTAATAATATTCTTCCTGAATAGTGCTAGAAATTTCGGTTCTTTCTAAAATTTTTAACTTGTCCACTTTTCACTTAGTGAGATAATAATTAATACAAGATAAGAAAGATTGATATTTAAATAATTAATTATTTTTATTGAATATTTCAGATACAAATATAAAAATTTCAAATTCATTCATTGTAAACAAAAAAATGACTCTTCTACCATAAAACATGACTTTTCGATAAAATACTTGAAATTTGAACAAAATAATTAAATTATCAACAAAATAATTAAATTTTCAACAAAATAATTGAATTCTCACCCTGGAAAGAAGAATTCTCAACAAGAAGGTCTTATAGTTGATATTTCAACCAAAAAATATGAAATTCTTTTAAAAAATGGGTTTTTAAACTAAAAAGACGGATTTTTAAGAAATAAAGAGTTTTCAGACATGAAGAAAGAAGTTAACCTAAATAATTGTTGAACCTTTAACGAAAAAGTGATTTCTCAAGAAATTCGTTCAAACAAAATTTTCAAATGAAATAGTTCAATCCTCAAGCAAACAAGATTAATTTTACTTCCTCATAGAGGAAGCTGTGTAATGGTAAAATTTTCCAAAAATTTTAAATCCATATGATTAAAACTTCCTCAATTTGAAAATGTCGAATAGAATGTTCTGAGCAATGGTTCCGGTGTGTGTGTGTGTCACGCTTTTTTGTGAACACGATAACTAGAAAACGGTTGCAGATAAATTGATGAAATTTGGAGGGCTTATTTTCCTCGCTAATATCTTGAAACTGACCAAAGGATTTATGAAAATATTTATTGCATTTTTTTTAGCACGCAATAATATTTTGAAAATCGGTTTTTTATAGTAAAACATTTTTCATTAACATAATTCAAAGTTGATGCAAGAATATGAAAGATTCCTTGGTTCGAAACGAATCACCGACCAAATCCCCTTCCTTCTCTTTTTTTATTCCTTCCGTCTTTTTTATTTTTATTATTATCAAATCACAATACAAAAGCTTTTATCCAAGTGAGGATAATCTTCAAGAAAAAAAATGTGTAAAAAAGAAAAATATAAATATAAATGCAATGCAAATAAATTACTAACAAAAATATTATATCAGTGTTGCCGCAAAACTTCATTTTAAAAATTCCCTGATATTTCCCTGAATGATTTTTCATTTCCTCAACCAAAAATACAATGAATTTTCAACCAAATTTTTAGTTGAATTTTCAACCCAAAAGATTAATTTTCTACCAAAAATACTCATTTTCAACAAAGTTTATGAATATTCATCTGAAAAACATCGATTGTCAACCAAGATTGGAACAGTTAAAATGTCAGAAAAATATATGTTCAACAAAAAAAAAGAATTTAAAAAAAAAATTTTAACGAAAAACATGATTTTTTGACCAAAAACGGAAGAATCAACTTTCCAGTTAAGAGACTCAATTTTCAAGGGGAAAAAATGAATTTTCAAGAAAATGATTCAATATTTATCTAAAAAAGATGAATTTACAAAGAAAGAATATAATACATATTTCAGCTTGCAGTTAGAAAAGTAAATTTGAAAAAAAACTAGTTCTCAGCAAAAATAATACATTTTCAACTTAAAATATGAATTTTCAACCGAAAATGGATTGGTTATATCTTCAGCTACAAAAAATAATTCTCAACCAAAGAGAAACGAAATTTCAACCAATGAAACTATTTTTTAATCGCAGTGATGAATTTTCAACCGAAAACATGAATTTTTCACTAAATGGTGGATTTTTCAACCAAAACATGAATTTTGTAATAACAAAAAGAAAGGAATTTTCAACCAAATAGTTTTTTTCAGCCAAAGAAATTAATTCTTTGAAAAAATAGGATTGTTAAATTTTCTACTAAACAGATAATTGTTCAACAAAAAAGATTTCATTTCTATTTAAAAAGTTGAATTCTCCACAAAAAATAGAATAGTTAAAGTGAATTTTCAACTGAAATGATGAATCTCAAACTGCGAAAAATTCAATTTTTTAATCAAATACATGAATTTTATACTAAAAAGATAAATTTTCTACCGAAAAAAAGTAGGATAATTTTCAGTCAGTAAAATAAATTTGCAAACAAAAAATAAATGAATTTTCAACCAGAGAAATTTATTTTTAACCTAAAAGATCAAATTTGAACTAATGGGAGAGTACTCTTTCGCAACAACGAAAAACTACAGATTTTCAACAAATCGTTAAATTTTCATCAAAAACAGATACATTTTCAACTCAAAATATAATAGTTTAATTTCCAATAAAAAAATTAATTTTCAATAAAATCGAAGTAAATTTTCAACGAAATATTACAATTTTCAACCAAGGAGATTAAATTTCTATCAGAAAAGTTGAATTTTGAACAATAAAATTCAAATTCAAACAATAAAATTCAAAAGGATTAATTCGTCACCAAGGAGATTTAATATTTTCCCATGAAATTTGAGTTTTCAATAAAATACAGGAATTTTAAAACAGATATTTGAATTTTCAACTTCAGAAGATAAATTTTGAACCAATCATGTACGAGTTCAATTTTTAATACAAACAATTAATTCTCATCTAGAAAACATAATTGTCAACAAAAGAATTAAATTTCGAATGAAAGAAGGAGGTTTTAACTAAAATGATGAAACGTCAACCAAATAAATGAATTTTTAAGAAAGTAGTTCCACTTTCAACGAAGTAGTTGATTTCTACCAAAAAAGGTGAATTCTCAACGAAAAACGTGATATATTCTAAACAAAAAAAGGCTTTCAATCTTATATCAAAAATGGTTGAATTCAACCAAAAAAGATGAATTTTCAACAAAATTGTTTAAATCATCAACCAAAACTGATTAATTTTCAACTTTCTGGAATTACCTGACCCATAGTAGCTCTGTAATTTAAAGGAAGTATTTTTTTTTATTTCACTCTAGAATGTTTTTATAAAAATATGTGTATTAAATGCGATATATATTTGCTTAAAAAATAAATATTTTACCTTATCGACGCTAAAAATTTATAAAAAGTTCAAGATTTGCTCGTGGAGAACGTTACCTGTTTCAACACTTGAAAGTCTAGTTTAAGAATTGTTAAACCAGTTTTATTTAAATCCACTTACCTCGTATGTATGTCAGAACAAAATAATGTTACCGACGAACACAAAATATTTTTTGACACATTCTACTTTACCAGAGATATGAATAATTTTTGTAATCATTATTTTATCGAGTTTATATATTTTACTCAACATATCAAAAATGATTTTGACAATTCTGAAGTGATTTCAAGGAATTGAGAGTGATTCCGAAAAAATTCAAAACAAGTAACGAGATTTCAAGGGATTTGAAAAATTTTTTAAAGATTTTTAAGTGCATCCACGGATTTTAGAAATTTTCTTAATATTTCAAAGGATTTAACGGAATTTCATAGGATTTCTGAATATTATAAAGGATTTTAAGGGATTTCCATTGGGCTTAAAGGATTATTTGGAATTTTTATGGGGTTTTAAAGATTTTGAGCAATGCCAAGGATTTTTATAGGTCTTAGAGGGATTTTAATGCCTTTCAAGCGATTTTATTGGATTTAAAAATATTATAAGGGAATTCAAGAGATTCTTTTTCAAGTTATGATTTCAATTATTTCGTTGAAAAATCATGTCTTTGTGAAAAATTCGTCTTTTTTGGTAGAATCTTCTTGAATGAAAATTCATTTCTTGAGCTCAAAACTTGATTATAAAACCTAAACCTTTAAAAATGCGGAAACATGCATATAACTCCACCGCATCAATTTGAAAAATTATCAAACTGATGACTTCAGCAGAGATTGGGAATTTTTCACAAACAAGCTCATACATTTTCTTTTGAACCTCGTTTAACGAAATAATGTGAAAATGATAAAAACACTACCCTAAATTTTCAAAAATAATGGAGCCGTTTGAAAAACATTTTTCAAAATGCTTTCATTTTTTCGAAAGTATATAGTTCTACTGTGTACTACAAATTTTATTGGAAAGGTGCATAGAAGCCCAACGCATCAATTTGAAAAATTATCAAACGCATAAATTCAACAGAGAGATTGGGAAATTGAAAAAAACAATTTCATAGACTTTGTGTGTGTTTTCAGTATCTTGTAGAACGAGAAAAAGGTAAAAGTAGTAGGAAACATGAATGAAACATTTTAAAAATACCGGAAAAGTTTAAATAACATTTTTTAGAATGCTTACATTTTTTAAAGACGCATATAGTTCGACTGTAAACTACAACTTTTATCGGAAAGGTGCATAGAAGACCAATGCATCAATTTGAAAAATTATCAAACGCTTGGTTCTTGTAGAAAGATTGGGAATTTAAAAAAAAAACAACATCATAGATTTTGCATATTTTTTAAATCCTCTTGAAATGAAATAATGTGAAAATAATAAAAAAATTACTTAAACTTTTCAAAAGAATGGAAGAGTTTGAAAAACATTTTTTTAAACCCTTACTTTTTTAGGTGTGTATATTTTTACAGTATACTACAAATGTTATGGAAAACATGCATAGACGACCAACGCATCAATATGAAAAATAATCGAACGTACGAATTCGGTGAAGAGATTGGGAATATTTTAAAAAACAATTTCGTAGATTACTTATAATTTTTGAAACCTCCTAGAACAAAATAATGAGAAAATAGTGAAAACATTCACTTGAACTTTTCGAAAATAATGGAAGAGTATGAAAAACCATTCTTTTACGCTCTTACTTTTTTATGGGTGAATAGTTTTACTGTATACTATAGATTTTCTCGGAAAGATGCATAGAAAACGAACGCATCAATTTGAAAAATTATCAAACGCAAGAATTCGGTAGAAAGATTGAAAATTTGTTGAAAAACAAGTTTATAGATTTCCTATATTTTTTAATACCTCGTAAAACAAAATAATGTACAAACGGTAGAAAATCTAAATCAAACATTTAAAAAATGCTAAAAGAGTTTGGACAACATATGTTAGAATGCGTAATTTTTTTGCATCATGATGAAAAATTGTATGCATAACTCGGGCCGAGTAGTGTTCTGAAGAGTTTAAGTACTCGGAGAAATTCTCACGAGCATGAGAATATGCTCGAGAATATGCTCGAATTTTATGTGCTTTGGGAATTCAATGAGCATTTATGAGAATTTTGAATTAGGATTTAAACAATCGTATTTTATATCTTTATTAATGATAATTACATTATTTAAATTTCGCATAGAAATGTATCAAAGTTATGGAAAACATATTATTCGCATTAAACAGTAACTTATTCAGGGTTGCTACAATATCCCATTTTCAAATTCTTCTAGGTATAAAACCAACCATAAACCTAGAAGATTAATAATGGTAAAGTACTATAAATTTGGTTTCTCAATATATTTTTAACACTTTTTAGTTTGTATTTTCAAGTCAAAAAGGTAGATTTTCAACCAAAGAAATGAATTTTGAACTAAAATGATAAGTCTTCAACCAAGAATATGAATTTTTACCCAAATAGTTGAATTTTCAAACCAAAAGATTAATTTTCTACCAAAAAAGTTTAATTTTAAACAAAGTACACGAATTTTCATCTAAAAAAATAAATTTTCAACCAAAATTAGAATAGTTAGAAGGTCAGAAAAATAAATGTTCAATAAAGAAACGAATTTTCAACAAAACATTTTTTTCCCATTGAAAAAATGATTTTTTAACCAAAAATAGAAAAATTAAGTTTTCAGTCAAGACAATCAATTTTCAACCAAAAATATAAATTCTCAACAAAATAATTCAATTTCAAACTGAAAAAGGCAAATTTACAAACCAAAAATATAATGTTTCAATTTTCAGTTAGAAAAGTGAATTAAAAAAAAAAAACAAGTTTTCAGACAAATGAATTAATTTTTAACTAAAAATATAAATTTTCAATCGAAAATGGAATAGTTATATCTTCAGTTAAAAAAATTAATTTTCAACTAAAAGGAAATGAATTTTCAACCAAAATGATGAATTTTTTAACAAAATGATGAATCTTCAAACAAGAATATGAATTTTTAACCAAATAGTTAGTTGAATTTTCAACTCAAAAGATTAATTTTCTACCAAAAAAGGCTCTTTTTCAACAAAGTACATGAATTTTCATCTACAAAAAAACTCAATTTTTAACAAAAAATAAAATAGTTAAAATATCAGAAAAAGAAATGTTCCACAAAAAAAAATGTCAACAAAATATTTACTTTTTCATTTGAAGAAAAGATTTTTGAACAAAAAGTAGAAAAATTAGGTTTTCTACTAAAAAACCAAAACAAATTTTCAACCAAAGAAATTAATCTTTAATCACAATTATAAATTTTCAACCAAAAATATGAAATTTTTACCAAATGGTGGATTATTCAATCTAAAATAAAATTTCAAACAAAGGAATGAACTTTTAACCAAAAAGATGAAATTTGAACTAATGAAAGTACTCTTTTACTAAAAAAATACGGATTTTCAACAATTAGTTGAACCGTCACTGATTTTCAATCAAATTAAAGTAAATTTTCAACGAAATAGTATAATTTTTAACCAAGAAGATTAAATTTTTATCAAGAACATAAATCTTCCACAAAAAATGGAATAGTTAAAGTGAATTTTCAACTAAAATGATAAATTTCAGTTAGTAAAATAAATTTTCAAACAAAAAAAAACGAATTTTCAACAAAAAAGTTAAATTTTCAACCAAAGGAATGAATTTTTAAGAAAAAAGATCAAATTTTAAATAATGAGAGTAATCTTTTAACAAAAAACAAAAAAACTGATTTTCAACAAATAATTAAATTTTCACCGAAAACAGATAAATTTTCAACAAAAAATGGAACAGTTACATTTCCAGTTAAAAAAATTAATTCTAAATAAGAAAAAACCCTTTTTCAACCAAAAAGATGGATTGATGATTAACCAAATATTTGAATTTTTGAAGGAATTTCTACCAAAAATAAAGTACAGGAATTTTGAACCAAATATTGGAATTTTCATCTCGAGAAGTTACATTTTTAACCAAACATGTACGAGTTAAGTTTTCAGTTAAAACAATTAATTTTCATCTAGAAAATATAATTTTCAACAAATCAATTAAATTTTGAACAAAAAAAGGGTTTTCAACTAAAATGATGAAATATCAACCGAATAAATGAATTTGTAACAAAGTAGCTCCACTTCCAACTGAGTTGTTGAATTTTCTACCAAAAAAGTTGAATTCTCAACGAAAAACGTGATATATTTCAAGCACAAAAAAGATTTTAATTTCATACCAAAAATAGTTGAATTAAATGAAAAAGATGAATTTTCAACAAATTAGTTTAAATATCCACCCAAAATAGATTAATTTTCCCGAATTCCTTGACCAATCAAATTCTTGATTTTACAACACAAAAAGTTGTGAAAAATTATTTTCATTGAATCATTGAAATAATCTTTAATTCATATTTTTCTGAAAATTTGAATTATTAATAGCCCTTTAAACTATTCCAGAGAGAATTAAAATATGTGTGCACATAATTTTGGAATGAAAATTCAGATACTCATTTCACAACATCCCAAAATTTAAAGAAATATATAATTGGAATAGAGGTATTTTAAACATTAACAAACTCTCATTTATACAATTTATAGTCTATAGGCAATTATATTACCTTGAAGTAAATAATCAGTTTATGTTACCTAATCAGAAGCAATTAAAATTCAATCATCATGTAATTTTAAATTGTTGAACAAAATAATCAGCTAATAATTAATTCATTTGTTTATAACATAAGAAACATTCAACTATAATTTTCATTGAAACATTGTAATAATTTGTTAACTAGAAATGATAGAATTTCAATTCGTTTAGATTTTAAATGATATTATTTTCAAAATTCTAATATGAAAATATTTCAATTTTCAACGTTTCGAAATTGTCCTGATTTTGAAAAAACAAAAATCATTCAATTTCTATATTCTTAAGTTGACAATAAATGATTCAATTTTGAACGCTTGGAATTAGAATTGATACCATTTTAACATCTGTCTAACGAAATTGACTAATTTTGACAAAAATTTTCAATTTCCAGCACTATCAATTTTTAATTATCTAATTTTAAAAGCTTTTACCTATTTAGAAATTATATAAGTTGTATTCGTTTTCATTCCATTAAAAAGATTTTTTTCAAAATCTCACCTAATTTAAAATAATTTGAGTTGGAACATTTTCAATTCAAAATCGTTCAATATATTTTCTGCAATTTCCAAAGCGAAACTACAAAAGTATTTCGGAGTAGTATACGTATTGAAAATTTAAAAAAATAATAATTTTCCTGAATAAAAATTTAACTATTCCATTTTTGGTCGAGAAAATTGATCTGGTCCAGTAGAAGAATCGTCTTTTGTGCTAGAAAATTTATATTCCTAGTTAAAAATGCATGATTTTTGCTGAAAATTTAACTTTGGTGAAGCATTATTCAATTTACAGAAAACTTGAATATGTATGATTAAAAATTCATTTTTCTGGTTGAAAATTAATATTTTCAATTTTATACCTGTAGATTACATAACTTGATGTGATTTTTCTTACAGTCAATACAGAAGATGTGCTAAGAGAGTTGAAGAAGTTAAGGGACAGCAAACTGGATCCCCGGAGTATATTGTTGTTAAAAATTTTCCGGTTACTGACCCATTTTCACCAGAAACATCCAGGAAAGACGACGAATTTGGAAAAAGTTTGGAGACCGATATGCAACTGCATCGTGCACTTATTACAAAATTCCAGAAAACCAAACTTAGTGGATGAGCTAGTTCTCGTGCCGAGTGTCGAAGAATTGCCAAAAGGCAAGTACAAAACTATGTGTTTATCATTATTTTGGTAGCATTTACTAACAAATATTTTTCCGGCAGATTGTCAAGATGCAGTGACATTATTTGTCTTGCCAAAGTTGATCAAATCCACGCAGATGAAATACGGAAAGAACAAGAGAAAACGAAAATCGAATGCGGGTGTTGCTGTAGCTGTTCCAGTTCCAGAAAAAAAACAGGACATTTCACAATCAAGAAATCCAGGAAGATTTCATTTTACATGTCCGGGTAAACCTATTATTTAACTCTTAACGATTTTGAAGGGCATGAATATTCCCGAAATTCTATTTTCCTTAATATTTATTCTAGCAAAATTTTTTTGAACAAATAGCAATTTGTTCTCATTTTCATTTTTCGGACTTACTTTTTGTTCTAATTTTCATTATTCCGATTTATAATTCGACATAATTTTCATTCTTTCGAATTACGATTTGATCTAAATCTTTTTATGGATTTTAATTTGACATAATTTTTATTATAAAAACTGTAGCAAATTATGATTAGAAAATCATAAACTATTTTGTGTAGAAGTAATACAACATACTACAATGAACTGTCCTATTTTACAGAAACGCCTCGACGGTAGCAAAGACGGTATAATAGATGAAGTTTTAGAAAGAAAAAGTTGTTCGCATGACGAACGTGCCGACCGCGCACGAACTCATAACGCCAACCAATCGCGTGCAACCTGTCGTGCTGCTGCGGTCCGAGCGGTGACGTACACAAGTATGTCGCTACTCACACTAGTTTGCAACGCACTTGAGTACGTGCTACCACGGACCGTAGCAGCACGGCGGGTGGCACGCGATTGGTTGGCTTTATGTGTTCGTGCGCGGACGGCACGTCCGTCAGACTTCTCCAGCGCACAGCCTGTTATTCTCTTTGTCAGACCTATTCTGAAGTTGGAAGCAGTTTACCTAATTGTTGATAACAAAAGATATCGCGTAAACTCACCTACTGATCCCATCGATGTAGCCTTTAAAATATTATACGCTGTGGATATCCAGTACCCAATTTCGGCGTATGGAGTCTGGCTAATATTCCAAAAATTAGTGTATAAAATCGAGGTAGACGAAAAGGCAGAAGTTCAATTAGATATTTTCATAGGCGAAATTGAAGAAGGTCTGCCGTCAATTATAAATAACGAAATCGAAAGAAGATATTGAACAATTCCAGTACGAACAAATTTTATAGTTTTCATTCGATAATTCTCTGGAAAGTAAATGAATACATGTTCATTCTCTAACGCTGAAAGAGCCAGTAACAAAGAATTATTACGGCACATTCAATTAACGCACATTAACTCGAATATATTAAAATGTGCAGGAGAATGCGATCGTGTATACTCCGCTTACAATTCCTTTATGAAACATCGTCAAAAAAAACATAATGATGTTTAAAAAAAACGATACTGTTCTGCCTGGTTCTTTTACCTCTCCTTCTTTTTTAATGTAAGGACATACTGCGGAAGATTGTTCGTTCGTAGATGTAAAGGTTATATCTGATGAAACAGAGGATGATATTTTTGATGTCATTAATGAGTTTGCAACAAATTTGTCGACAAATGCATCAAATATTTATTCTTGGGAAACTTTGAGGAATCCTTGGGGGGATTACTTGAGTCATTTGAAATCAGATGTTTCTCTTCTTTTTCGTCCCTATAGCTACAGTGACATATCCAGGAAAATAGTTCAAAATATTATGCAACATTGCTTGGCTTTTACTAACAGAAGATTAATTAATTTTAAGCCCATATAATGAATCGCTTTGATGAATTGGGTAAATCTGAGCAGAACATCTTAAATATTAAATATATGTTTTCAAAGTTGAAGAACACATTTAGCGGATTGCATTCTGAATGATTATGCTTCAAACATATTAAAAATTCTAGAATCCACATTCCCCCTGAACATGAAGAACTTGGGGATAAAGATGAATTTAGGGAACAGGACGGGGTACAAGTTCTTGATCAAGTTCCGGTTTACGCTGCTTCTGTATCACTCCACCGTGTTTTAAGCCGATTTTTCCAACTTCCTCACAGCTTCGACAAGACGATCACCTATCTACATGTGCTGCACTCGGATTTAAAAATTATATTTTATTCCGTTCAAGCAGAATTTTGGAAAGAATAAATGAAAAATTTCGGTAATAAAATCGTGTTACCCTTATTCCTTCTCTTTGATGATTATGATACTAAAAATCCGCTAGGTAGTCATGCAGGCTTAGCAAAATGTCGTTCAGTGTATATTTTCATTTCTTGCTTACCTCCTGAATACCAATCGAAATTGCAAACCACATTTCTGAACGGTCTTTCTAATACGGCGGACCGAAAAGTGTTTAAAAATAAAATTCTATATAAAAGAATAATCGAAGAACTAGTGATTTTAGAGAAAGTAGGAATCACATTCGATCATCCTACAGGCGAAAAAAAAGGTTTTTTTCCCTACCGTTGGTATTGGGTCATAATCTAGGAGTTAATTCTGTACTACGGTTGTCAGAATGCTTTTGATGTGATCACCCCTGTATATTTTGTATAATTCACAGAGATAATATTAATTCCACTTTCTCTGAAGAGTCATGTATTCTTCGAGATGAGACGGACCATCAGACTACTTTGACAAAGAATAAATTATCATTAACGGGTATTAATGCAGATTGTATTTTTCATACGAGTCGTATAGAAGATTTTCACGTACCGAAAAATATTGCTGTTGACTGGATGCATGATGTACTCGAGAGAACTGCTCCGCGTGATATAGCTCAAGTTTTGCCTAATTACATTCGAACTAAAAAACTATTTACTTTAGAGAACTCAAATAGGAGGATCGTCGGTTTTCATTATGGCCCGAATTATATTCGAAATAAGCCTTCTCAAATTACGGAACAGCATTTAAAGGATGAATCTTTATCCATGAGAGCAACCGAAATACTAATTCTTATTAGGAATCTCGGTATGATAGGAGATTTGGTAGGAACATTGGTGCTTAATAATTTCATTTAAAAACCTTGTGGAAATTTTGGCAGCTAAAAGTTATCAGCGTGGTTTGCAAAAGTTATTAGGAAGTTTAATGACAGATTACCTGACTTTACTTTGCGAACTATTTCCTGAGCGTATGGCACAAAAGCATCATTTTTTAATACATTATGAACGCATTATATACTGCATGGACCCCTTGAGTCAATTGTCCTCTTTCCGGTATGAAAGCAAGCATCGAGAGAGAAAAGTTTCTTCTGTAGTCACAACTTGCTTTTATTTTTTCATTTTGTTAAATATTTATTTGTTTTTAAATGGCCCTGCAAAATAACACGTCATTACATCAATTCCATTCTTCAAATACTTTCGGTCATGTTTATCATCTATTATATTAGAAGGATATGTTTAATTTGGAAAGAGTTTTAAAAAAGGCACGATGGCGCACATGAAACGAGTAGCTAATGGGTGTAACTACATTACAAAGAAGTGGATGTAGTATAATTTGAAAGTGTAAGAAATGTCTCGTACGAAGACTTCTGGCGTTAAGGTTATATGTATATACAGTATATAATTTTTAAGTTGATGTATAAGCGAATATTATATTATTTAAATGTTGAATAAATATATATATATATATATATATATATATATATATAATAAGTTGGTACTTAGAATTTTTCTCGTCCTATGTGTACATCATGATATTTATAAACATTTTAAAATAATATTTCTTAATATTCAAAAAAGTAGAAATTACCATGTGAAATACAGTAGCATGCTGGTAAGTATTTTTTCCTGCAGCATATATAAATGTTGTAGTGTACTAATGCATATTTGAAATTACCATGTGACGTAGTTCGGAAAACTATACTTCAAAAGCAGTTGTAGGCAAATATTACAACGTATTTCTCTCCGTGTGGTTGAAAATTTACGTATTTTGTGATAAATTTTTATTTTTTGACAGAAAATTAATATTCGTGCTTGACAATTTATATTTTTGGTTCAAAATTACATTAGTTTTGTGAAAAATTGGACCATTTTGTTGGAATTTTTTTTTTGTGAGAAACAACTTTCTTAACTGAAAATTCAATTATTTCGTTTTTTATTACAATTTCATATTTCTTAGTTGGAATATCAAGAATTTCGTCAAAAAATATTGTATTTTGTTGAAAATGTGTATTTTTTGGTTAGTGCTCTTTTTTTACATTCTCATCAGAGAAGTTATTACAATTGTGTGAAATTTGACTCCCCCCCCCCCCTCGTTTTTGTCAAATTTCCACGTTTTGAGACGTTCTGAACTTGAAAAATAGGTTTTTATAAATGTGTCTGTCTATATGTATGAATGTTTATGTATGTATGCATGTATGCATGTATGCATGTATGTCTTCTATTAGCACGATAACTTTCGAAAAAATTCATCTACTAAATTGGCCTTTGATACACTCTTTTACTGTCGAAAAAGAAAATTGTATGCCAAACGCACGATTTGAAAAAAATCAAGAGAATATATAGTTTAAGTTTTTTCAAATTTAAAAAAAAACATTGAAAATAAAGAAATTGAATTTTTGGATAAACGAAACAAGCTACGGAAAAAAAATTAGACAAAAGTTGTTCAATCGAAAGAAAGCTACAAAGTTGTTCCAATAATTTTTTGATAGGATGCGTCGTTTTTGTTTCATTCGTAAAAAAACATTGAAAATAAAAAATTTAATTTTTGAAAAAACGACACAAGAAACGATAAAAATGAAAAGACATCATTTGTTCAACCAAATATTACCTATAAATTTGATATAAGCTTTCTCTATAAAAATATATTGAAAATAAAAAAAAAATTCACTTTTTGGAAGAAGGACACAAGCTACAATAACATGTTATTTAACAAAATTTCTCTCCTAAATAATATCTACAAATTTGCTTAGACTTAGAACCACTTTTCGCTAGGATGCGTATTCTGAGTTGCAATCGTAAAAAATAACATTGAAAATAAACAGATTAAATTCATGGAAAACGACACAAGTTTCAGTAAAATGTTTAATAACAATTTGTTAATAGGATGTGCACTTTTTATAAGTTTAAAAACAAGGCAATGAAAATACTATTGTTTCAATACCGAAACATATTATGAATTGTGATAATATAAATTTATTGAATTGATCTCGGAATTGATACATTTTTCAGGGTAGCTGAGAATAAAATTTATTGCACAATAAGAAACAAATATTAAAGTAATCATTGATAATAAAATTTTTTCTTTGTTTTGCGAGTCATTTTTCTGGTTGAAAATTCAACTGCTCGGTTGAAAGTTAAATTGCTTTTTTAAACATTTATTTTTTGGTTCGAGATACACTATTTTGGTTAGAAATTTATTTTTCGGAAATAAAGTAAATTAAGGTTCTGCGTTGAAATTTAATTGTTTTTGGTTCAAGATTCAATGGAATGGTTGAAAGTTGAACCGCTTTGTTAAAAATTTATTTTTTGGTTGTATATGCACCATTTTGGTTAAAAATTAATTTCTTGAATTGAAAATTTGTCATCTATTTTTTGAACGTTCATATTTTTTAATCAGTTTTTCAATTAA
Source organism: Andricus quercusramuli (assembly GCA_932178445.1). NCBI lineage: Eukaryota > Metazoa > Arthropoda > Insecta > Hymenoptera > Cynipidae > Andricus > Andricus quercusramuli. The sequence continues at coordinate 69,152 of CAKNXH010000961.1, forward strand.
AAATGTCATCAGTCATTCTATTTTTTGGTTAATGTTGATCTTTTTTTTGGTTGGATTTCTTGTTTATTTGAAAGTGGTCTTTTTCATTAGAAAATTAATATTTTTGGTTAAAAATTCATGTTTTCAGTTGAAAATTAATCCACATTGTTGAAAATCAAACAATTTTGTTCAAAAGTGTCCTTTTTCGTTGAAAAGTCAACTGTTTTGTTGAAAATTCGTTTTTTCCGTTGAGGATTCAAGTATTTTTACTAAAAAATCATCATTTTATGATGAATTCAAATGTTTTTGAATTTTTATTCATGAATTATAAAAGTTCAATTCGTTTTCATTCAATTCGGAATTTTGTCCTTTTTTCCAAAATTTATCTAATCTAAAATAATTTTAATTGGATAGTTTTCAATTCAAAATCGTGCAATATATTTGTAAAATTTTAAACTCTTTTAATTCGAAATTATTAGTTACTGTTTAAAAAATGTTGAAAACTTAAAATTGTGAAATCTTCTTAATGATGGATTTTTATATCGTTTTCATTTTTAATGTTGGGAAATAAAAATCAAAAGGCGTGAATGACGCATTTCTGTTTTAAATAGCCAGAAGTGGGTCATTGAATCAAATAAGTGAAGATTTTCATTGACGAACAGTGAAATTTCACTGATTCTAATTTAGAGAGTAGTAAATTTGATTATTACCGTTTGAGAAAAAATGTTGTCACTATAAGTTATGAGCATAACTTTCTTCCTTTTTGAAGTAGGATAGGTCGAAATGTAACTGACACAAAAGGTGACTTCATACTTTCTAAGTAACACCTTCTATATCTGATTGTATGATCACGGAAGTCAACTCGGAAAAGATGAACAATGTATAATCATGAACATGCTAATCTACGAAAAAACATCTTGAAAATAAAAGTGCGCATTCCGGGTGTCAACGTCTAGCAGATTTTTTCTCATTTTTTGTAAAAACATTTTCAAACTAGCTGTGAATTCGATCTCGAATGTTTCCTCTTTGTTCGTATTTATATTTATTTGGTGCTCATTTGACGAGCACTTTGATTCCCGTTAGCAAATGTATTTGCTTCCTCATAGAAGAATCATTTATGTTTGTTTAAATAACAGACAAGCTAAAGTTTTTATTTTTATCAATTTAATAATAGAAATTCATAAAAAAAATACAAAATTACAAAAATAATACAACATTTTTTATAATTTCAAATTATATTCGATTTGCTAGGCAAAATAATTTTTAAAAAGAAAATAAAAGATTCGACTAACTATTTATTTTTCAAATTAATTTGTCTTTTCTTAGGTTTATATAAATATAATTTTCCTGCGATTCTTGAGGAATTTTAAAAATATTTTTGAAAATTTCAGATACGTCAAAACACAATTTCAACAACAAAAATTCATCTTCAATCAAATAGTTCATTTTTTTACCAAAAATTATGAATTTTATACAAAAAAGTGATTTTCAACCAAATACATTAATTCTCTATCAAGAATATTAAATTCGTACAAAAAATTTTAACGAAATAAAGATTTAAACCAAAGAGTCGAACTTTCAGCAAAATTGTTGAATTTTCAACCAAAAAATATCTTTCGCTAAAAAAAAAAAAATTTAGGCAAATTATAATTTGAAGAAAAAAATTATTTTTATTATAAAATTAAAATTTTTAATAACTATCTATTTCTAGTTTTTTTATTTGCTTTAAAGTTATATAAATATAATTTCTCTTGGCTTCACTAAAAAATTCAGAAAGAATTTTAGAAATTTCAGATATTTCGAAACAGTATCTAGAAAATTTGTATCAGAAGATCTTTTTTCGGAAAAAAATTAATTAAAAATAATTTTTAATTCATTTTTGCATTTAGTCCGAAAAGACGTTGAAAATTTCTGTTACTCTCTGATGATAATACAGAGTCATTTGAAAATTTTATATTTGCCACCTTGTAAAATAATGGGTGTATTTTCTGAAAAAAGTTTCTTCTCTCGATCTCTCTAGTAGCTTAATGAGATAGCACCCGACCGGCAATCGGAAGTTCTGAGGTTCGTTACCCAGCGGAGCGAAGGGAGAAGATCTTTTTCCAGAAAAAAATTAATTAAAAATAATATTCTATCATTTTTAAGGTACGATAGAAAAATTAGGCGACTGAAAAATCTGAAAAAATAACATTCATGGCACTAAAAAATTGATGAATTTGAAAATTCCCGAAATTATGAAATTTTTAAAATATAAAAAATCCGAATTGAAAAATTCCCGACAGGAAATTGCCGAATTGTACAAATCCGAACTGAACAATTTTTGCAATGGGACGACTGAAAAATCCCGGAAAATTAAATTCCCGACATTGTAAGATTCCCGAATAAAATTCCAGAAAAATAAAATTTCCGAATAACAAAATTCCCGAATAATAAAATTCCCGACAGAACATTGCCGAACTATATAATATCTGAACTAGAAAATTTCCGAATTCAAACAATGAATTTTTATTATTATTATTTATTTATTTATTGACAATACAACAATCAATTATTTTACTGTCAGGCATTTTATTATTCGAAAATTTTCCAATTCGGTCATATTATTAACTGTTCGGTAATTTTATTATTCTGTAATTTTCAGTTTAAGATTTTTATATTTTGACAATTTTATAATTTTGAGAAATTTATAATTCGGGTATTTTTGTATATCCCATTTTTATATTTCGGCAATTTTATAATTTCGGAAATTTTACGATGTGTGAAATTCCCTACACTGTCAAATTCCCCAAAAATTAAATATTCGAAATAGAAAACTCTTGAAATTAAAAATATGCATAAATATTAAAATCCTCAATTGAAAAATCCCCGAATAATAAAATTACCGAACAGTTTAAAATAGTATCGAATTTAAAAATTCCGTAATAGTAAAATTCCCCTCAGTTTATAATATTACTAAATTTAAAAATTTCTGAATACTACAAAAAATTTGCGATAGACAATTGCCGAATTATAAAATTCCCGAATGTAATCAAATTAAAATGTTGTTCTCTGATCAATATCATTTATTTATGTATTGAAAAAACAATACTAAAATGTTTTTATCAAAGAACATTTTGGAGGGGCGACTGAAAAATCCCAAAAAATAAAATTTCCGGCACTGTAATATTCCCAAATTGAAAAATTCCCGACAAAAAATTACCAAATTATAAAATATCCGAACTAGAAAATTCCCGAATTATAAAGTCGCTGAATTTGAACAATGAAAAAAATTTGTTCATTCCTTATATTATTTATTGATTAAAACACAATAATAAAATATTTTCATCATAGAACAATTTTCTATGTTTAAAGTTTTTAAAAAGTATTGTATAATAATATTTAATAAAACCTGAGATATTGATGAACAATGACAATTTATTCAAACAATTATGTTTCTTGAATTTCTATTAGACAAAAAGTTGAATAATTCAGAAAACACTGAAAAAGTTCAAAGTTATTTTAGGAGAATACAATTATAAATAATATATATATAAAAACCACAAAAAAGTCATAATTAACATAAAAAACACGCAGAACCCAAATTTTGAATAATTTTCAATTATCCGCAACAGGTACTTATGGTGGGAAAAATCAAGTTTTTCAACGAAAAACCGTTGTATTTTCAACCAAATAGTTAAGTTTTCAAGCCAAAACGACATTTTTTTAGAAAAAAGTTAAATTTTCTATCCGAAACGACTTAATGCTTTGAAGCAAACAGTTGAATTTCCAATCTGATTCTTAATAAAAAATATGATAATTAATATTTTACTGAAAAAATATTTTGATTTTAAATCAAAACCACTCTGAAAAAAATAATTGAATTTTCAACTAAACAATTGAATTTATAACAAAACAATAAAATTATCAAAATCATAGTTGACCGTACAACTAAAGTGATGAATCATCAACAACAAAAAATGAATTTCTAACAAAACAGATTAATTTTTAAACGATGCAATTTTCCACTAAAATTGGAAATTATATTTGAAATTCAGATTCGATCTAAATTTAATCCCAAATTCGAGCATGAATTCCCAACCTGAATTCCAGCTCTATAATCGTATTATTTCGAGCCTGTTATTTTATGCTGAATCTCCGCGAGAATGATTTCGTTTACGTTTTTGCGCCTTGAAGTAAAAAATTTTCTTTACTATGTGTACAGAAATTCAACTATTTGGTTGAAAATTTAACTATTTTTTTTAAATCCGTCTTTTCCGGAAGGAAATTAATCTTGGCGGTTAAAAATTTATATTTATTCTTGGAAATTGAACCATTTGATTGAAAATTGATTTACATTCTTGGAAATTAAATAGCTATTTTACAAAGTATCCTCTTTGGTTTAAAAGTTAACTGTTTTGTTGGAAATTCTTCTTTTCGGTTGAAGATTCAAATATTTTCTTAAAAATTCGTCTTTTTGTGTTGAAAATTAATTTTTTAACTGGAAATTTAACTATATAATTTGTGGTGGAGAATTTATCGTTTGCAGTTGAAAACTCAACTTTTTGCTTGACAATTTGTCTTTTTCAGTTTAAAATTCAACGCTGTTAAAAAATTTGGTTAAAAATTAATTTTTTTGGTTGAAGATTCTCCATTTTAGTTGAAAATTATCTTTGTTTAAAAATTTAACTTTTTTCTTGATGAATCCTTGGTTGAAAATTTATTTTAACTTTAACTTTATTTCAATTTTTTTAGTTGGAAATTAATCGACTTTATAGAAGATTTAAAAATATTGTAAAAAGTTATTTTGTTGTTGTTGAAGTTTCTGCATTTTAATTGAAAATTCATCTCTGTGGTCGAAAATCAATTTTTTAACTGAAAATTAAACTATTTCATTTGTGGTGGAGAATTTATTGTTTTCAATTGAAAACTCGAGTTTTTTGTTGACAATTAAACTTTTTTGTTGAAAATTCAACTCTGTTAAAAAATTTGGTTGAAAATTTATTTTTTTGGTGGAAGATTCTCCGTTTTTGTTGAAAATTCTCTTGGTTTGAAAATGTAACTATTTTCTTGAAGAATCGTTAGTTGAAAATTTATTTTAACTTTTTTAGTTAAAAATTAATCGACTTTATAGAAAATTTGAAAATGTTGTCAACTTTTATTTTTATTTTTTTCTGAAGATTCTGCATTTTAATCGAAAATTCATCTCTGTGGTTGAAAATAAGTTTTTTAACTGAAAATTAAACTGTTTGATTTGTGGTGGAGAATTTATTGTTTTTAATTGAAAACTCGAGTTTTTGGTTGACAATTTCTCTTCTTTGGTTGAAAATTTAACTTTTTTCTTGAAAAACCGTTGTATTTCAATTGAAAATTCAATTTGTGACTGAAAATTCGACTATTCTAGTTAAGAGTCATCATTTTAATTGAAAATTATTCTCTTTGGTTGACAATTGAAGTAGTTTCTTGAAAATTCGTTTTTTTTTTAACTTTATTCTTGATGATTCATTTTTTTTAAATTTTAAGATAATTTTGAAAAATTTAAGTTTTGTTTAAAATTTGTCATTCTTAGTTGAAAATTCATGTATTTTGTTGAAATGTCGTTCCTTTGGTAGAAAATTAAGGTTCTTGCTTAAAAATTCATCTTTTTTGTTGAAAATGGAATTATTTTGTAAAAAGTTCATTTGATTCTGAGTGAAAAATCTTTTTATTATTATTTTTTTGATTAAAAAAGATCTTTTTTAGTAAAAAAAATTAACTATTTAGTTGAAAATTCGTTTGTTTGTGTTTTCTTTTTTGCTAAAAGATTTTTTTTAAATTAAAAATTTAATAATTTAGTTTTTGAATAAAAATGTAACTACTTTTGTTTAAAGTTCAACTATTTTGTTGAAAATTCTACTTTTTCAATAGAAAATTAATCTTTTTGGTTGAAAATTCATGCGGTTTGTTAATAATTAAAACAAACTTGTTGAAAATTCACATTTTGAGTTGACGATTTAACTGTTTTTGATTTAAAATCAAAATATGTTTTTATTAAAATATCAACTATTACATTTTTTGTTGAGAATCCACCTCTTTCGGTTAAAAATCAATCCACTTTGTGGAAAATTCGAAAATAATTCGTAAGTTCAAAATGTAACTATTTTGTTGAAAATTCGTTTCTTTCTGTGCAAAAAATTAATTTTATCTACTAAAAATGTAAATATTCCACTTTTGATCGATTTTTTGACATTTATAAATTCAACTGTTTGATCGAGAATTACT
>CAKNXH010000961.1:75467-135189 GCA_932178445.1 Andricus quercusramuli
TTTTTTGACATTTATAAATTCAACTGTTTGATCGAGAATTACTGCAATTTGGTGAAATTTCGTTTTTTTTTGTGGAAAATTAAGATTCTCGCTTGAAAATTCATTTTTTTGGTTAAAGATTCAATTATTTTGTTGAAAATTCATCTTTTTTTGGTTGACTTCAACTTCTTATTTAAAATTAACACCTTTTTCCCTTGAAATATCAACTATTACATTTTTTATCGAGAACAAATCTCTTCTGGTTCCAAATTAATCTTCTTCGCAGAAAATTCAAAAATTCTTGGTCAAATTTGTCTTTCCTAATTGAACTTCGTGTATTTGTTTGAAATTTTTTTTTGTAAAAAATTAAGATTTTTTTTCTTGGTGAAAAATTAATTTTTGAAATCGAAAATTTAACTATTACATTTTTGACTGAATATTTATCTCTTTTAGTTGTGAAGTCAACTGTTTTGTTCAAAATTTATCTTTTTTTATAGACTTCAACAGTTTTTTACTAAAAATAAAAATCTGTTCTCGTTGAAATATCAACTATTACAATTCTCGTTAAAAATTGATCACTTTAGTTGGAAATTTAACTATTTTATTGAAAATTGCTGCTTTTTTGATTAAAAATTTAATTCTCCACTGAAAATGCAACTATTCCAGTTGAAGATTGAAACTTATTAATTTTTAAGTTGTTCATTCTTGTTCATAATTTGTCTTTCTTAATTGAAATTCATGTATTTTGTTGCAAATTCTTTTTTTTTTGTAGAAAATTGAGATTTTTTTCTTGGTGAAAAATTAATTTTTGAAATAGAAAATTTAACTATTACTATTTTCGTTAAAAATTTATCTCTTTAGTTGAAAATTTAACTATTTTATTGAAAATTCCTGCTTTTTTCATTATGCATTTTTTTCTTAACTGAAAGTGCAACTATTCCAATTGAAGACTCAAAATTATTCATTTTTACGTTTTTTATTCTTGGTGAAAATTTATCTTTGTTAATTGAAATTCATGTATTAGGTTGACATTTCTTTTTTTTTGTGGAAAATTAAGATTTTTTTCCGGGTAAAAAATGAATTTTTTAACTTGAAAATGTAACTCTTCCATTTTTGATTAAATATTTGTCTTTTTTTGTTGTAAATTCAACTGTTTTGTTGAAAATTTGTCTCTCTTTTATTGACTTCAACTGTTTTTGATTAAAAATCAAAATTTGTTCTCGTTGAAATATCAAATATTACACTTTTCATTGAAAATTGATCTCTTCAGTTGAGAAGTTAACTATTTTATTGAAAATTCGTGCTTTTTTATTAGAAATTTATATTCAACTGAAAATGTATCTGTTCTAGTTGAAGATTCAAAATTATTCATTTTCACGTTTTTCATTCTCGGTCAAAATTTGTCTTTCTTAATTGAAATTCATGTATTTTGTTGAAATTTCTTTTTTTTGTTGTAGAAAATTGATTTTTTTCTGGGTAAAAAATTAATTTATTAAATTGAAAATGTAACTATTCCTTTTTTTATTAAATATTCATCTCTGTTAGTTGTGAAATCAACTGTTTTATTGAAAACTTGTAATTCTTTTATTGACTTCAACTGTTTTTGATTAAAAATCAAAATTTGTTCTCGTTGAAATATCAACTATTACACGTTTTGTTAAAAATTGATCTCTTTAGTTGAAAATTTAACTATTTTATTGAAAATTCCTGCTTTTTTCATTATGCATTTATTTCTTAACTGAAAATGCAACTATTCCAATTGAAGACTCAAAATTATTCATTTTTACGTTTCTCATTCTTGGTCAAAATTTATCTTTGTTAATTGAAATTCATGCATTTTGTTGAATTTTTTTTTTTGTGGAAAATTAAAATTTTTTTTCTGGGTGAAAAATAAATTTTTAACTTGAAAATGTAACAATTCCATTTTTGATTAAATATTCTTCTTTTTTTGTTGTAAATCCAACTGTTTTGTTGAAAATTTGTCTTTTTTCATTGACTTCAATAGTTTTTGAATAAAAATCAAAATTTGTTCTCGTTGAAATATCAAATAATACACTTTTCGTTAAAATTTGGTCTCTTTAGTTTTAAATTTAACTATTTCATTGAAAATTCGTCCTTTTTTATTAGAAATTCATTTTCAACTGAAAATGTATCTATTCCAGTTGAAGATTCAAAATTATTCACTTTTACGTTTTTCATTCTCGGTCAAAATTTGTCTTTCTTAGTTGAAATTCATGTATTTTGTTGAAATTTCTTTTTTTTTTTTGTAGAAAATTGATTTTTTTTCTGGGTGAAAAATTAATTTTCTTGAATTGAAAACGTAACTATTCCTTTTTTGATTGAATATTTTTTTTTGTAAATTAAACTGTTTTATCGAAAATTTGTCTTTTTTCATTCACTTCAATAGTTTTTGAATAAAAATCAAAATTTGTTCTCGTTTAAATATCAACTATTACACTTTTCGTTAAAAATTGATCCCTTTAGTTGAAAATTTAACTATTTTATTGAAAATTCCTGCTTTTTACATTATACATTTATTTCTTAACTGAAAATGTGACTATTCCAGTTGAAGACACAAAATTATTCATTTTTACATTTTTCATTCTTGGTCGAAATTTGTCTTTCTTAATTGAAATTCATGTATTTTGTTGAATTTTCTTTTTTGTAGAAAATTGAGATTTTTTTCTGAGTGAAAAATTAATTTTTTGAAATGAAAATGTAACTATTCCTTTTTTGATAAAATATTTATTTTTTTTAGTTGTAAACTCAACTGTTTTTTTTTTAAATTCGTGTTTTTTTCATTATACATTTATTTCTTAACTGAAAATGTAACTATTTCAGTTGAAGACTCAAAATTATTCATTTTTACGTTTTTATTCTTGGTCAAAATTTGTCTTTCTTATTTAAAATTCATGTATTTTGTTGAAATTTCTTCTTTTTTTTTTTTTGTAAAAAATTAAGATCTTTTTTTTTCGGTGAAAAATTAATTTTTTTGATGAAAGTTTAATTATTACATTTTTGACTGAATATTTATCTCTTTTAGTTTTGAAATCAACTGTTTTGTTGAAAATTTATTTTTTTTTATAGACTTCAACGGTTTTTTACTAAAAATCAAAATCTGTTCTTGTTGAAATATCAACTACGACAATTCTCGTTAAAAATTGATCACTTTAGTTGGAAATTTAACTATTTTATTGAAAATTGGTGATTTTTTGATAAAAAATTTATTTCTTCACTGAAAATACAACTATTCCAGTTGAAGATTGAAACTCATTCATTTTTACATTTTTCATTCTTGGTCGAAATTTGTCTTTCTTAATTGAAATTCATGTATTTGGTTGAAATTTCTTTTTTTGTAGAAAATTGAGATTTTTTTCCGGGTGAAAAATTAATTTATCAAATTGAAAATGTGAAATTTGTTTTAAAATATTTTTTAAATTTTTTATTATTTTTTATTAAATATTCATCTCTGTTAGTTGTGAAATCAACTGTTTTAATGAAAGTTTATCTTTTTTTTATTGACTTCAACTGTTTTTGATTAAAAATCAAAATTTTTTCTTGTTGAAATATCAACTATTGCACTTTTCGTTAAATATACATTTATTTCTTCACTGAAAATGCAACTATTCCAATTGAAGACTCAAAATTATTCATTTTTACGTTTTTTGTTCTTGGTAAAAATTTATCTTTGTTAATTGAAATTCATGCATTTTGTTGAAATTTCTTCTTTTTTTTTGTGCAAAATTAAGATTTTTTTCTGGGTGAAAAATTAATTTTTTAACTTGAAAATGTAACTATTCCATTTTTAATTAAATATCTTTCTTTTTTTGTTGTGAATTCAACTTTTTTGTTGAAAATTTGTCTTTTTTTTATTGACTTCAACTGTTTTTGATTAAAAATCAAAATCTGTTATTGTTCAAATATCAACCATTACACTTTTCTTTGAAAATTGATCTCTTTAGTTGAGAATTTAACTATTTCATTGAAAATTCATGCTTTTTTCATTATACATTTATTTCTTAACTGAAAAAATAACTATTCCAGTTGAAGATTCAAAATTATTAATTTTCACGTTTTTCATTCTCGGTCAAAATTTGTCTTCTTTAATTGAAATTCATGTATTTTGTTGAAATTTCTTTTTTTGTAGAAAGTTGAGATTTTTTGTCTGGGTGGAAATTAATTTATCAAATTGAAAATTTAACTATTCCTTTTTTTATTAAATATTCATCTCTGTTAATTGTGAAATCAACTGTTTCATTAAAAACTTATCTTTTTTTTATTGACTTCAACTGTTTTTGATTAAAAATCAAAATTTGTTCTCGTTGAAATATCAAATATTACACTTTTCGTTGAAAATTGATCTCTTTAGTTGAAAATTTAACTATTTTATTGAAAATTCCTGCTTTTTTTATTATGCATTTATTTCTTAACTGAAAATTTAACTATTCCAGTTGAAGACTCAAAATTATTCATTTTACGTTCTTTATTCTTGGTCAAAATTTATCTTTCTTAGTTGAAATTCATGCATTTTGATGAAATTTCTTTTTTTTTACTGACTTCCACTGTTTTTGATTAAAAATCAAAATTTGTTCTCGTTGAATTATCAACTATTACACTTTTCGTTAAAAATTGATCTCCCTAGTTGAAAATTTAACAATTTTATTGAAAATTCGTGTTTTTTTGATTGAAAATTTATTTCTGAACTGCAAATGTAACTATTTCAGTTGAAGATTCATCATTTTCGTTTTCAGGAGACGTGGTCATCCCTAACGTTAATTTCTAAAGGGAGAGGTAATTATAGTAGTAACGCTTTTTGAACGCACAAATAAATGATTGAATTGTCCGTTAACTAGGCAAGAAAGGAGAAACTGATTCAAATATGCCAAAGGTATGTCATGAACGATAACTAGCTCTACATAATTATATATTATTACTTGGACGACAAAGAAACGCCTCCACATTACGTGTCATCCGATATAATTTTTTAACCGCAAAAGTGTATCCAACTTTCTTTTTAGTTCTTTTCGAAAACTATACACTTGCGCAATTTTATTCATGAGAAAAATTGATGCATCATTAAGTACTTATATAAAGGAATAAAATTTATTAATAATAATCTTCGAATTCATTCATTCACTTTTCTTTAGATTAAAGTGTGTGAATTTCAACAAGTGCATTACAAAATTTGAAAATTAGTGATCAACAAATAAAGAAACGAAAAACATTTTTTTTTTATTTTAGGTACAAATTAATGAAATAATTGCATTTCTGGTCATTTTTTTAAAATATTTTATTTCAGCCAAAAAAAGCCTCGGTGGCTCAGACGATAGCGCGTCATTTTAAGCAATTTTAAGCCAGAAACATTAATTTACACATTAAAATTTGTTTTGAAATCTTTTAAAATATTCTCTCAAAACTTTGTTTAAAAAAAAATCATTACAAAATTTTCTAGGAATCTCATAATAATTTTATTTATTCGGAACTTGAATTTCCCCAACAATTTGTTGGAAATCCGGAAAAAGTAGTAATAAAAGTTCTTGTAAAATTAATTTTTCAACAAACAAAATTATTGTTAGTTTTTCTAGAAATTTTGATACGAATTTTTTATTCATTTAAAACCTTATAAATTTTGTGTTCAATATTTTCAAAAATCTACATTGTGTTTCAAAACTTTTGAAATCTTTTCACGTTTTAAACTATTTTGGAATCTTTGCAAAACTTCGAAATATATTTTGAAATTATTCGATCATTTTCCAAATTAATGATTATTCAATTGTAATTTATCATTAAAAATGTTACTTAAATCTTCTAAAATATTTTCTTAGAATAAAAGTTTGTAAATAAATTTTTTTTTTCAATTTTTCCGGCAAACTTGAGAAACTTTTTTTGTTTTCTTAAAAACTTTGAAGGTCCTTGAAAAGCTTAAAAATTTCATTTCGAAATCTCAAAAAATCTTAATTTTGTTTCTCATTCTTCGAGATCTTTTCAATATTATTCAACAATATTCAATAATTTTGCTCACACATTAAAAATTTGTTTAATAGAACAATTAAAATTGTAACGTTCAAAGTTTTAATTTAATATTGTGAAATATTAATGATTCAAGGCTCTCTATTTCAAATAATTCAGTCAAAAATTATTATTATTAAAATAGCAAAAGATCTTGGTAAAGGTGTAATATTTTTTTAAATTGTAGTTTCTTGTAGAAATATATATTTCTACAATAAGATACCAGTATATAAAACATAATTGTATGTAGTTTACCAATATTTCATCTTTTGTGAAATTGTTTAATTTTTTAGAGATGTTTCATTTTCTATAATTATTTACATAAACTTCAAAGCGTTTTAATGACGTCAAACACCCAAATTAAAATTTTTGAAATTCTGTAGTTTTCTGTAATACCTTGTAGATTTTTACAACAAAGTAACAAAAATATCAATAAAAAGTTACAAAAATTCTTGAGTTGTAGAAGCTTGTACTTTATTGTTAATTTTTCCACTTTTCCACAAATAAATACCAAAAAAATGAGCTATGTGTATTCAACTGTTTTTGTTGTTAAATTTTGTACATTTCTTGATGAAAAAGTACATGTTTTAACAAAAAATTACAGTTGTAGACATGTTGTACTACCTACACATTTGTGCACAGACCTTTTAAAATGGAAGGTCAAAGCATCGACAACTGTAATTTGATGATTGTGAATTCTCTTTCGTTAAAGCTCTTTCGGCTCTAACGAATACATTCTCATCACGTATCGCGTGCTTCACACACGATTTTTTCCAGAATGCCAACTTTTTTATATTATGTTCAACAGATATTGCAAAATAAAGTACAAATTGTATTTATCATGATTACTTTAATGTTTGTTTCTTATTTTGCATTAAATTTTATTCTCAGCTACCCTGAATAATGTATCATTTCAATAAACTATTATTAAAATTCATAGTATGCATTGGTATTGAAACACAATTATTTTCATTGTCTTGTTATTTTAATTTAAAAAAAGTGCGTATCCTATTAGAAAAATTGTTATTAAACTTTTTATTGCAACTTGTGTCGTTCTTCCATAAATTTAATTTGTGTATTTTCAATGTTATGTTTCACTATTTTTAATAAAAATACGCTTCTCGACATTTTTTTTCATACCTTGTGTTGTTTTCCAAAAAATTATATTTTTTTATTTCTAGTGTTATTTTTTTTACTTTTTTGGATGAGCGACTTTTGTGAATTATTTTTTTTCATAGTTTGTGTCATTTGTCCAAAAATTAAATTTCTTCATTTTTAATGTTGTTTTTCACGAATATAACAAAAACTACGTGTCCTATAAAAGTGTTTGAACACAAATTTGTAGATCTTTTTTGGGTGTACAATTGTTGTTGATTCACCTTTTTCCGTATCTTACATAGTTTGAACGAAAAATGGAATTATTTATTTTATAAATAATTTATTGTATTCATTTGTAGATTCAGGTGAAAATACTTTCAGTTTTCTGTACTTTTTTGTAAAAAAATTTTCACCAGGGAATGTTTTCCTTCTCTTGACTTTTGTTCATATTGTACGTTGTTTGGCTAAAAATGTTCATTTTAATTTTTTATTTATTTTGAAAATGCTATAGCTCAGATAACTTTATTTTCATCGAAAAAAGTCGTATGGTAATCCGGTAGTATATAAAATCCCTTGTTCTTGTGGCAAAGTCAATATTGGAGAAACCGGGAGAGCGGTGAGCCAACGTGTAAAGGAGTATGAGAGTGAAGTCAGGCTGAAACATTTCACGCAATCAGCACAGCTGAGTATCATATCGGAACAGGAAATAGCATTTTATTTGACAAAACAACCGTCATCGCTAAAAAGTACAATATTTTTCCAAGAAAACATAGAGAAGCAATCGAAATCTCAAAACACCCTAATAACATCAATAGGGACAATGGATATAATACTAATCTGATTTGGCTTCCCGTCCTCCCGGTTTTTTTAAAAAAAGTTTTGATTGGCCAATCAATTTCGACCAGTCCCGCCATGGGGCACTCTGGCCAATCACAGGCATTATAGAGTCGGCAAGATGACAACGACAATACCTTCTCATTATGATGAGAATGCAATAATTATTCAGGTACTACCTTAAATATGAAAAAGATATGTTGTAGGATTTATGTTACGTCATTAGTAGACTGAGTCAAATTAAGGAAGAAAAGACCTCATTTTTCGGCGTCATTCATGGTAAAAATTAACTTTTTATCGCACTTTTCTGCGATTCGTATAAAATGTGTGACAGTAAATATGCAAATTTGAGAATTTTCCTCACTCAAATTATTTTTATTCGCCATGCACATGTAGAGAGAAATCAGGGTTGGAAAACGACTGAGATAAAGAGGTAGATAAAAATGAAAAATCTTTATTCACTGCAGTACTTTGGCGACATGTCACACCATACTTTCATTAACGCTCCACGTCGTGTACGGAGAATTTCAATAAACTTTTCTTCAGCCATATCAGTCATATAAAGTCCTTCACGTTTTCAGTCGATTTGCATGAATTCCTAATTATTGAGACTCGAAAATGAATTATGAACTGGAATTAACAAATGGAATAATGTTCATTATAGAGTACAAATTTCCCAAGTGAGCCTACGATTTTTTATGTTGAACAGAAAATTAAAACTAAGCAGTTGAAAATAATCTACTAATTAGTATTACACTCGAACCCCGATTTAGTACCAGTTTTGGGAGTTCTCTGCTGCCTAGACCGTTTCCAATTGGAATGCATAATATTGCGCAATATAAATTATTGATATAAAAATGTCAGGTGATCGTGGAAAATGAATGCAGTTAGCAATAACATTCGCAACATCGTGCTAATTGTTATTGTTGATAATTTTTATCATTTTTCAATGAACATTTGCCGATTATTCTGTGTTCTACACACGGGGTTTGAAAAAAAATTCAGTAGTAGGAAGTCTGAACACTTAAAATTCAGAAACCGTTCCAACGTTTTTGTGTGCTCTCTTTAGATTAATAAATTAATTTGCTTAGCGAGCGTGCTGTGGTAACCGCCCCACAGTGGTCTGAAATAGGAATTTACTGTTCGTAATCGCCCACAGGTCGTATTTCTTAAACGATTTTAAAGTATTTTTTAGAACTGCTCAGCATTAAATTTTCAAGCGAATTATGGTTTGCGATTATTTTATTTTTGTCACAGATCAATAATATATAAAGAAATAAAGTGACAAAATTAGCAATATTAACTTTGTGAATTTTAATCTCAAGAAAAAATACAGAGAGAAACTCATTATCAGCTTAAATTGTTGCATCTGCACTTGTAGAAAGTTTCTTCTCGCTATCTCTCTAGCAGCTTAATGGAAAAGCACAGGACCGGCAATCGGAAGTTCTGAGGTTCGATTCCCAGCGATTTAAAGTTGAACTCTTTTGTTAAAAATTCATTTATTCTGTTGAAATTTCATTTTTTTCAACTGAAAAGTTTCTATATTTCTGTTGAAGATTCATAATTTTAGTCGAAAATTCATCTTTTCTACTGAAGATTCAACTATTTTCTTGAAAATTCCTTCCTTTTTTGGTTGAAAATCAATTTTTCAATTAAAAATTTAACTATACAATTTTTCGTTGAAAAATCATTTTTTTGTTGTTAAAAAATTATCTTTCCAAATAAAACATAAATCTTCTTGGTTCATAATGAATGTTTTCGGGTGGAAATTGGACTATTTGTTTAAAAGTTTTTTTTTCTTTAAATTGAAAAATTTCGTTAAAAATTAATCATTTTTGGTTCCATAAACACCAAAAAATGACACCTCATTTAATTAATTAATGCATATATTCGAGCGAGACGATAAGATATGTGATCGAGAATTGACCTAATCTCGTTGTGCCATACGATATTCTAATAATCTCTTGTCTCATTCGATCGAGATTTTCAACAAAACGATCGATAATAACGAGATTCTTGAATATTATTTTCATATATTTTCACAATAAAATTTGTGATTTTAAAATTAAACAAATAAAATTAAGTTTCAGTAATTTTAGTATATTTTATAACAAATTTTTCATTATTATAAGAATATTAAAAATACCAATGCTTTTATATTGTTATGTTTTTTATGCTATAAAATTGTCTTGAAGAATGATTTTTTGTTAAAAATGTTTCCTGGAATACGAAATAATTCATTGAAAATTCTTATTTAATCTTATTAATTTAATCAATATAAATTTCAATTTAATTTGAATAATAATTAAAATAATTTTATTCCCATTTTCATTTGTTCTTATTAATTCAAAACGAGTATTATTTCAATAAAATGTTCATATTGAAAAATAAGTCAAATCTTACTTATTTAAAATCTAATTTTAAAAGAGATTGAAAAAAGATATTAAGTTTTTATCCAAAAATGGAATAATTACATTTTCAGTTTACAAAATTATTTGTTAAAAAATGATGTTGAACTGGTTGAATTCAAATAAAAAAACACGAATTGTCAATACATTAGTTTACTATAAAACAGTTAATTTTTTAATTTGAATTGAATTTCATTGAATACATTAATTTTTATCATGAAAAAAGCATTTTTAACCAAGTAGTTGAATTTTCAAGTAGAAAAGGTAAATTTTTGACTACAAATATAATAGTTCAATTTTCAGTTAAGAAAAAAATAATTTTCCACCAAAAAAAACGAATTGGAAGGAAATTGTTAAATTTTCCACCAAAGATATGAATCTTCAACTATAAAGATGAATTTTTAACAAAACAGTTGAATTTTCAACTAAAAAAAAATAAATTTCCATCTGAAAATGCAATAGTTAAAAAAAGTTAAATTTTCAGTTGAATAAAAGTTAATTTTTGGCTAAAAATGAAACGAATTTTCAAAGAAATTGTTAAAATTTTCAACATAGAGATGCACCTTCAACCAGAAAGATACATTTTTAACGAAATAGTTTAATTTTCAACTGAAAAAGATGAATTTTCAGCTACAAATGTAATAAATAAATTTTTGGTATGAGGAAAGTCAACTTTTAACCCAAAAAGGAAAGAATTTTTAAAACAATAGTTAAATTTTTCACCCAAGAGATGAATCTTCATTAAAAAAACAGAATTTTCAACCACATAATTCAATATAAACTAAAAAAGATAATTTTGCAGTTACAAATGTAATAGTTGAAAAATAGTTCAATTCTCAGTTGGAAAAAGTTAATTTTCAACCAAAAAAGAAACGAATTTTTGAAGAAATTTTTCAATTTTTTACCAAAAATATGAATCTTCAAACAAAAAGATAAATTTTAAGCACATAGTTTAATTTTGAACTAAAAGAGATCAATTTTTAGCTACAAATGTAATAGTTAAAAAATAGTTAAATTTTGAGTTGCAAAAGGTTAATTTTCAACCAAAAAAGAAACGAATTTTTAAACGAACTATTATATTTTTCACCAAAGAGTTGAATCTTCAACCAAAAAAAAATAATTTGTAACCACAAGTCTAATTTTTAACTAAGAAAGATAAATTTTCAGCTACAAATGTAATTTTTCACTGAAGAGATAAATTTTCAACCAGAAAGATATATTTTCAACTACATAGTTTAATTTTGAACTAAGGTAGATAAATTTTTGAATATAAATATATTATTTTAAATTTTCACGGGAAAAAAGTTAATTTTCAACCAAAAAAGAAGCGAATTTTCAACGAAATTATTAAATTTTCCGCCCAAGAGGTAAATCTTCAACTAAAAAGATAAATTTTCAACAAAGCAGTACAACTTTCAACCAAGTTATTGAATTTCTGACCAAAAAAGACGAGTACTTAACAAAATAGTTGCATTTTCAATAAAATAATTGAATTTTCAATCAAATAGTAGAATTTTCAACCAAAACAAAAATTTATAGGAAAAATCGACAAAGAGGCGAAATTTATGAAAAATATGAGAAAAGACAGAGATTCTTCAAAAAGGGAAAAGGAGGGGTATATAGGAAAGAGTGTGAAATCTGAACACGCATGTAATGTAATGTAATTATAACACAGCCTTACAAAAAAAATTTTTTTTGCAACCTGAGCTAAACCACCATACCTATACGTTTTTGAGGTCGCTGAATCCGAATCCAGCGTCAGTTTGACCCCATCCGGTCAGAATCAAGGTCAAGTGAAGGTCAAAATAAGCAAAAACTGAGAGATTCTCTTGACCTTGATCTTGACCTTTATCCTGACCTAATGGGGTCAAAGCGACTACGTATTCGGACTCAGCGACCCCAAAATAGGGGTAAAGTAGTGTTTCACGCGAATTCAATAGTTTTTTCACATTTTGACCTCCAATCGACCTTGATCCTGACCCAATGGGGTCAAACTGAACCCGGATTCGTATTAAGCGACCTCAAAAACGTATAGATATAGTGGTTTAGCTCGGGCTGCCGGTTTTTTTCCCTTCATTTTGACCTGCAGTTGACCTTGATCCTCGCCTGATGAGGTCAAACTGATCCCGGATCGAGACGATCATCTCGTTCCAGTAAATTTTCGAAATTTCAATTTCATATGAAGATATTTTGGAAAAAATTTATAATTCTCATGCATCACCAATTTATAAAATATTTTTCGAAACAATTATTTTCAACTTTGCTATAAAAAATTTTTAAAAACAAAATGACTTCTAATATTGTTGAATTAGTATTATGGAATAAACTTTTCGTAAAATTGAATCGTATTATCCATTTAAAATTATGAAATTTATCAGCAATGAATGTACTAAGCGTTATCTAAGTTCGTAACTTTACTACCCCCCCCCCCTCTAATATGTTACCAATCGTATTTTTTTCCCCCCCCCCCCCCCAGTGGTCGCGTAATTTATGAACCATCCCCAATTCTAAAAAGTTTTTAAATTTCCTTTGGATTAATAATGAGATTTTAATTTTATGATCAAGAATTTGTAGTCTCGAGAAACGATCGAGACGAGACGATCATCTCGTTCCAGTAAATTTTCGCCTTGTGATATCGCGTTCGAAAAATGTCATCTGACGATATTTTGGAATAAATGTCTAATCCTCATGCATCACTAATTTATAAAACGTTTTTAATTAAATTTTTAATTTTTAAAAATGTTATGAAAACAAAATGTCTAATAATATTGTTCAATTTATTAATGTAGAATTAACTTTTTATCAAAAGGAATCGTATCATCGATTCTAAATATAATTCAAGGAAGTACTAAAAAAAAAGAAATTTCGGCAGGAACACCCAAATCACGTGGTTTTAAACAGGAAAGAGTGGGAACCGGTATATAGAGAGGAAATAGTCTATAGTGATCGTCAGTGAGTTCAGTGAGAGTGCCGGGAGTTCTGCCGATCTACCGTGAAAGTTGACCATGAAGATTCATGTAAACTTGATTAGCGACCGATTAATGTGTTTCTTGAATCGCGAGTGAAGTGCAAAATTCCAAGGAATTAAAGGAATTTATCATTTCTACAGATATTAATTCATACCAGGATACAAATTTTGAATTTCCCGCCTTTCCAGAAAAAATGGAGAGGAAATTAAAGGCAAGATATTTCAAATATTATACTTTTTAATTTTATGTAAAACTTTTTTTTTGGTTTGAAGAAGTCTAATAATAATTATGAATTACTAAAAATGAAAATTCACCTATTTTGTTGAAAAGTTCTTGCTTTTTGGTAGAATCTTAATTTTTTCAACTGAAAATTCAACTATTTAATTATTAGTTGAAATACGTCTTTTTCATTTGAAAAGGTGTCTTTTTTGGTTGAAAATGCATGTATTTTGTTGGAAATTCGCTTTTTTGTAGAAAATTAATCTTTATAGTTGAAAATTCACCTTCTTGTTTAAAAATTAAATTATTCGAGTTGAAGATTCGTCAGTTAAGTTGAAAATCATTTTTTTTTTAAATTCAACTACTAGGTTCAAAGTTAAACTTTATTGCTCGAAATTAATTATTTTGGTTGAATATTCATATTTTTCTTCTAAAATTCATCTTTGGTCGAATACTGATATATTTTGTTGAAAATTTGTTTTCCTTTTTGATTGAAAATTAATTTTTTTCCACTGAAAATTTAACTATTCGAATTTTAGTTAAAAATATGTCTTTTTTAGTTGGAAATTCGCTTTTTTCGTAGAAAATTAACATTTATGGTTGAAAATTCAACTTTTTGGTTGAAAATTGAATTATTTCAGTTGAAGATTCATCATTTTAGTTGAAAATTCATTTTATTGATTGAAAATTCTACTACTTGGTAGAAAATTAAACTCTATTGTTAGAAATAATTTATTTATTATTTTGGTTGAATATTCACCATTTTAATTAAAAATTCATCTTTGTTTGAAAATTGAACTATTTTCTTAAATTTTGTTTTCTTTTCGGCTGAACATTAATTTTATAACTGGAAAATGAACTATTTTCTTAAATATTCCCTTTTTTTATAGAAAATTAATATTCGTAGTTGAAAATTCACCTTTTTCATTGAAAATTTGATTATTCCAGTTGAAGATTCATTAATTCAGTTGAAAATTCATCTTTCTGATCAAAATTTCTACTACTTGGCTTAAATTTAAACTTTGTTCTTAGAAATTAATTATTTTTGTTGAATATACATAATTTTAATTACAAATTCATCTTCGCTTGAAAACTGAACTATTTTATTGAAAATTTGTTTTTCGCCTTTGTTGAAAATTAATTTTTTAACTGAAAATTTAACTAATTCAGTTGAATATTCCATCATTTTAGTTTTAAATCATTTTTTTACCGAAAATTTAACTATGTTGTTGAAAATTTGTTTTTTTGTTGTTGTTGAAACTTAATTTTTTTTAACTGAAAATTTAACTACATATTTAGATTTTAGTTGAAAATGCATATTTTTTGATGAAAATTCCTGCGTTTTATTGCAAATTTTCTATTTCCGTAGAAAATTAATCTTTATGGTCGAAAATTGTTGAAAATTTAATTATTTCAATTGAAGATTTATCATTTTAGTTGAAAAATATTTTTTTGTCAGAGACTTAACTACTTAGTTAAAAGTTAAACTCTATTGTTAGAAATTGATTATTTTTGTTGAATATTCATCATTCTAATTAAAAATTCATCTTTGAATAAAAATTGAACTATTTTGTTGAAAATTTGCTTTCATTTTTGGTTGAAAAATAGTTTTTTACTGGAAATTAAATTAATCCAGTTAAATATTTTATCATTTTAGTTCAAGATTAATCTCTTTTGCTGCAATCTAATTTGTTTAATTGAAAAATTTAACTATTCAATTTTCTGTTAAAAATTTATCTTTTCAGTTAAAAATTCATGTATTTTGTTCGAAAATTAGTTTTTTGGTAAAAAATTAATCTTCTTGGTTAAAAATTCAACAACTTCAGTTGAAGATTCATCATTTTAGTTAAAAATTTATCTTTTTGGTGGAAATCATCATATAAAGTTATTAAAATTATTATTAATTATTATTTTTGATATTAACAATATTATTATTTCTTATTATTAATTATTTTTATATTTGAAATTTTGTACTTTTTAATTTTTCATGTTGAAAAATATTCTATAATTTCAAAGATTTTTTTTTAAATTTGAAAATAATTATCACCAAAGCGATTCTGTTTATTAAAAGAAGATTACTATGAGAATTTTTCTTGAATGCTGTTAATATATTATCTTCAAATCAAGTTTTTCCAAAGTTATTGAAAAATTAAATGGCAATAAACGAGGAAAAACATTTCCTAGTACCAAGGAAATTTTTTATATTTAAGAAATTTTTGTTTTTATTTGCAATAGAAAGGAAGTTAACTGCAAAATTTTATACGTACTTTTAAATATATAAATTTTAGACAATTTTTTCAGCTTCAAGACTTATTTTCAAATTGAAAAACAGTTATCATTATAAATAAAATAATTATAGGTTCGCCAACATTTTTACACAATTTAATGTAATTCAACGAGTAAAATGTGTCAAACAAATTTTTCCTCGAATAAATTTTTTATTTATTTAAAAGGAAAATTTGAAGTAGAGAGGAAATTGACGGCAGAATATTTTAAATATTGAAAGAGATTTTCAATGTTAGAATTTTGTTAACAGTTTAAATATTTAATTTTTAATACAAAAATAGTTTTAATTAAATTTTTTCACTTTGAGAAAGTTGATATTCTTACTAGTAATAGATTTATTCTCATTATAAATAAAATAATTTAAGGTTTATTTAGCAGAAAGAATTTATTATCTTTAAATGAAAATTCTTCGAAATTATTACAAAATTTAATGTCAATCAACTAGAAAAAATCTTTCAAAGTACCAAAAAAATTTGTCTTCTAATTAAAAGGAAAATTTGAAACGAAGATGAAAGAACTTTTATATCAATTAGAAGATTTAATTTCAAATTCAATCATATTTTTTAGTAAAATGGTCCTTCAAAAAAAATTACTTCAACATAATCTAGTGAAAATTACAGATTAATTCTCATTGTGAATAAAATAATTCTATGTTCATTAGCAGGAATAATCTTCATATCAAGTTTTTCCAACATTATTTTTAAAAATAATGTCAGTCATCGAGAAAAGATTGAAAGAAAAATTTAGAAAGGAGAGAAAATTGAAGGCAAAATATTTCCTAATTATATTTTTTAATTTTTCAATATAACTTCATCAGCTCAAAGTTTTAATTCCAAATTAAAAAATGTTGTCGTCAAACTCATCCTTTTTATTTAAACAAAAAATGTATTTTAAGAGAGTCACTGCTATTACTATATATACAGATTTAATTTCATTATAAATAAATTATGAACGAGAAAAATGTTTCCTAGTATCAGATAAATTTTATGTTAAAGTCATTTTTATTCCAATTTAAAGAAAAATTTGAAGTGAAGAGAAAATTGAAGGCAAAATATAACCACTTTTATACTTTTTAATTTTTCAATTTTAGTTCGTCTTTATCAATTCAAAGGTTTCGAAGATTCCATTTTTGAATTTGAAAATACTCTCCATTAAAATTATCCTCCTTATAAAAAAAAGGTTATTTTTAGAAAGCCACTACTTTTACCAATTATAGATTTAATCTTATTTAAAATAGAATAATTATAGGTTGATTGACAATAATAATTGTTGATTTTCAAATAGTGTTTCTTCAAAGTGATTACAAAATTTTATGTCAGTCAACGAAAAAAACATTTCCTAACATCAAAAGAAATTTTATTCTAATTGAAAGGAAAACTTCAAATGGAGAGCAAATTGAAATCAAATTATTTTAAATATTACTACTTATAGATTAAATCTGATTGTGAGCAAAATAATTTCAGAAATAATCTATTATATTTAAATCAAGTTTCTCCACGATTATTAAAAAATTAAATCTCAATCAAGGACAAAAAACGTATACTAACTGAAACGAAAATTTATTTTATTTTAGTCACCGACTAACTTTTGATATGTAAATATGAAAATAAACTTCTAAAGGAAATATAAATTTTGATTCAATTTTTTTTATGAGATTTTCTTTTTTTCTTAAAGAGCCGGTTTGTCCCTACATGTGTGCATCAGATGGAATATTCAACGAACCGCGAAATCCGACTTTCGACCGCGAATCGATCATCCTCTCCAAGGCGAGGAAACGTACTTTTATACGGTTTGAGCATGTGAAAGTTCCACTCGTCTGCCCGTAACCTTTCTTAGTTTCTTCCTCACTGTCGCTGCTCATTGTGAGTTTCTCACATTACAATGGAGAATTATTTTAATTACTTTTTTTTCATTTTATCTTTTCCCGCCATGTCAAGTCGTACCAGACAAACCCTAGATGTACTAGGATTGAAATTTAGGAATTTTGAATTAGAATAAAATCAAATTCAAAATCCTATTTAACGTCCAATGCTCAAGTTAATGTAGGGGACGGTGGGGAGTTGTGGGCCGCGAGGAGTCGTGGGCCACCTTAATCTCCGCCATGTTGTGGGTGGTAGGACTGCTTTAACCACTGCCAAAAGACTCTCTTTGTGTGAACTAACTTTGTGAACTCGACTCATAGTCTCAACACGCGTAGTTATTATTTTGACATTGTTGATTAAAGAAATCAAAATAACAGATTTCAAAGGCACGTTATTGCAAAATATTCCTTGAGCAATTGGCTTTAAATTCAATCAAACAATTTCGGTAAAAAATTCATTGTGTGTATGGCAATTTGATCATTTCGTAAATGTCGGCTGTGGGGAGTTGTGGTCCACCATTAGTGGGAAGTCGTGGGCCAAACGTTCTTAATGCGTATTTCAGTTTTTTAAGTGAAACATCTTTTCTCTTGTTCTGAAACGACTTTTGCTTTATCTGCAAGGGCACAATGCCAAACATTTTTAATCGGAACAACACAGTTCACTGCAACATGTGCGATCGTGCTGTGCACTTGAAATTTGCCAACATGAGGACCGGATATTACGCTTGCAGACATTGTGAATCAGAATAATTTTTTTAAATCTTTTTAAAATCACTAATTTTTATTTACTGCAACTTTAATGAACATAAGCTACTGGAATATGCCATTTTCTTTCATTTTTTCTCATGGCCCACAACTCCCCGCCAAAATCACAAATATCGATTTTTATAAGATTTACGTCATCCTAAATATTTCTCGCGCATTAACGAATTTTATTAATTGTGGTCTCCAGTTGATGTATTCACAAGTTTACTACAAATACCAGTTCATACATTGATAATTTATCGATGTTCAGATTTTATGTCTTGAAAACAAAGCGTGGCCCACAACACCCCACTCTCCCCTATAGAATTCCTGAAAATAAAACAAGAATCCAACAATCAAATTTGGACAACCACCACAAAATGCTCCTATTGCAATTCCGAATAATAAAGAAATGTGTTTCTTTGGACGTAAATAAAAAAGAGGAAAGAAAATGAGTAGGCAACCAACCGAATCCCCTGCTCTCTCTTTTTTATTTTTATTATTATCTAAAAACAATCTGAAAGCATTTTTAATATTTACCAACTTTTCGGTGCTCATACAGCACCCTTATCATGGTAAGAAAAATTAGAGCAGGTGGGAACAACGACGAAATAACGACGCTCTCTCCTCGATACCTAAGATCTCAGAGAGGAGAGAGCGTCGTTGTGACTAATCATGAAATTTAACTATTCGATTGAAAAATAACTTTTTAGTTAGAATTCTGTATTTTTGGGTTGCAAATTACTTTTTTTCTCGGAAATTCATGTCTTTAATTAAAAAGTCAACTGTTTGGTTTAAAACTGATGTATTTTTGTGTTTGGTTTGAAAATTTATTTATTCCGTTAAAAATTCCTCCTTTTATTAAAAAAAAAATCTTTTTGGTTGAAAACCCAACTTGGTGACTAATTCACTTTTTTGGTTGAAAATTTAACTATTAGGTTCAAGATTCCATTCTTTGGTTGAAAATTAGAATAAAATCAAATTCAAAACTCTATTTAACGCCACAAAATGCTCTCATTGCAATTCCTAAAAATTGCAACCTACCAAATCCCCTTCTTTCTCTTTTTTATTTATTTTATTTTTTATTTTTATTATTATCAAATCACAATATGGAAGAATTTATTATATTTACCAACATTTCGGTGCTCATATAGCACCCTTATCAAGGTAAGAAAAATTAGAGTAGCTGGAAACCGCGTCCAAGCAACGACGCTCTCTCCTCGATACCTGAAATTTCGAGGAGAGAGCGTCGTTGCAATAATACAAACAGCTAATTTTTCTTGTAGTTTCTTGTAGAATAATAAAAACAATTAACAATAAAGTACAAGTTTCTACAACTGAAAAATTTGTGTAACTTTTTATTAATATTTTTCTTTACTTTGTTGTAAAAATCTACAAAGTATTACAGAAAACTAGAGAATTTTACATTTTTTTAATTTTGTTGTTTATTGCCATTAAAACGCTTTTAATTCCACGTGAATTATTGTAAAAAATTACAAATCTTCACAAAAAATTACAAGTTATAAAAAGATCCGAACGTAATTTAAAACTGGAAAAGATTTTGAAAAATGAAAAACTGAATTTAGATTCTTGAAGATTTCGAAATAAAACTTTGAAATTTTTTAAGGATCCTCAAAGGTTTTAAGAAAATAAAAAAAGTTTCTTAAGTTTTATGGGAAAAGTAATTAATTTTAAGAGAATATTTGAGAAGATTAGGAAAAATTGAATAATAAATGAAAATCGAATAATATTAATTTCACAAATAATCGAGTAAGTTCAAAATATATTCAGAAGGCTTTTAAAAGATAATGTAGATTTGTGAAGATTTCTAACACATTTATAAGCTTTTGAAGCATTTGGTAATTTTATAAATGCATACCAAATTTGTATCAAAATTCCTAGAAAAAACTAACATCATATATATATTTTTTTTATTTAAATTTTAAAACAATGTTTAATAAGATTTCCAAAATTTTCAAAAAAGAATCTGGATCATTTTGAGGTAGTTCTTTTACTTTTGCAGGATTTTAAAAAAATCATAGGAAAAATTTGAGTTCCAAGATATAAAATTATTATTAGATTCCTGGGAAACTTTTTGTGATTGCTTTAAAAGACATTTTTAAGAGAATGTTCAAAAAGATTTAAAAAACATATTTTAGAACATAAATTAATGTTCATAGCATAAAATTGCTTGAAATGATATAATTTTGAAAATTTATAATTTTTTTGATTCATTTTATAATTTATTCATAGCACTGAAAATAATCAAGCGGATTTATATTTCTTGAAATCTTTTAACTGTACAATTTGTAAAAGTTAAAATCTTGCAGTTGAACGGCTTTCAATCAAAAAATTTAATTTGAAAAGTGTTAAAAACTTCCATTCTATACGCG
Organism: Andricus quercusramuli; assembly: GCA_932178445.1. NCBI lineage: Eukaryota > Metazoa > Arthropoda > Insecta > Hymenoptera > Cynipidae > Andricus > Andricus quercusramuli. Next base: position 96,268 of record CAKNXH010000961.1, read on the forward strand.
GGAATTAATTGAGGGTTTGAATTAACATTTTTTAAGCATTAATGTTAAAAGTTTAAAATTTAAAAGTATGTATTTCAGTTTGAGTGTCTTAATTTGTAGTTCAGTTTTCATAACTTCAAGTGAAAATATTTTTATCTTCAAGAGTTTGAATTTTTTAGTTTCTACAACCGTTATCAATCCTTTTTCAATAATTCAATTTTTATTTGCAGTTTCTTTAATAGCGATTTTTCATTATTTCAAAACCTGTAAATTCCTGTAGAATCTTGTAGTTGTAAATTCTGGTAGAAAATTGAATTATAATAAAATACAACAATGTACATAAAAAATATAAAGAAAGGACAAATTTCGTCTCAATAATATAAAAAAGTTTTACTTTTTTGTAATTTTAGTTGTGATTTACTGCATTTATTTGTAGATCCCTATGAAAATAGTTTTAATTTTCTGTCCTTTTTCGCAAAAATTGGAATCAATTGCCAATTACTCATTGCACTTATTTGTTCAATTGATGATAATGGAATTATATGTCGTTATTCACAAAAAATTTGCTTTCATTAACATTATAATGATTTTAAAGCAAATAACGTTTGCGCCCAAATAATAATCAATATTAAGGCCAATAATCAATTGATACGGCAATTTTTTCGCTGTACATTGTAATAAAATTATTGAAATTGAGTGACCAATCATTGCTAATACCAACGAAATTATTTTCATCCACTTATTTGTTTATAACAAGTCCAATAAATGTTCAAACTTCTACAGTTATACTGAAAAACCTTTCTAAATCGTTGTGTCATTGATTCTAGTTCTTATTGAATAAATCTGAATATTTTATAACGAACGGTATTCTTCAAAAGTCAAAAATTTTGGTTGTTGTCATTTTGTTCACGAAATAAAGAAGTATTGATTACCTTTTCTAAAAAACCAGATGTAAACAATAGAATTTTTTGGTAAACGCGTTTTTCATTTTTATTTTCGTAACCAAATTCGAGAAAATGTTTCTATTCTAAAATGTATCTTGAAACAAGTAAATTCAGGCATCGAAAAGTTAAATCGGTCAATTAGAACCAAAGATACGTCATTTTAAAGAAAATGTTTTCCAAAAACTCAAAAGTTCCATATGTCCGCCATTTTTTCGAATTTTCGAAAAATATTTGGTGAGATTTTTTCTTGCCACCAAGCAATCATATATCCTGAATTACAGCCAAATCCCATTCCGACACGAAAATTCCCGTCATCAGTTGACGTGAACTCGACCAACTATAATTTTTTTTTTTCAATTGATGTTATGGTTTTTGACCAGCGAAATAGTAAATAATATGGTGTTAATGTTTTTTGTCTACTTGGTCTAAAATCAATATTTTTTGAATATTGATTATTGATTTTATGAGTTGTGAAAAAAATCTCTCCAGTCTGATGCTTTTTTCACAACTCATAAAATCAATAATCAACACTGAATTCAGATGCAGAAGCACGTATACAGCGATTTAGCTTCTGCTCAGAAACTAACTTCTCGCTAATGCTGTGAAATCTTTTCTGAAAAAAAAGAATATAAAATTAAAAAATATATTGAATACTATTTGTTCTCCATATAACTTCGGAATTCTTCTCATCGTTTCTTGTGAATTCTTTATCATCTAGACCATCGAAATCGATAGACTCCGCATATGCTGACAAAGTCGAAGTTTTCTTCGACGTTTTTGTCTGCAAAATATTAAGGATGGCATTAAACTGCCTACCATGAGGGACTTATCCTTTCACTAAGTTTTCATGCTGAGATATATTTTTCCTTTATTACACTCATAACTTTGAGCTATTTCATTTAAATTACCCTCATCAACATCATCCATAAATGAGATATTAGACGATTTCATTTCTAATTTATTTCCCTTTTCTTTCTTGGATTCTACAGATGGTTGCGTTTCTTGCATCGCATTTGTTCTCACGTCAGGAAATGTGTAAAATTTGGAGTTTGTTATGTCAATAGCATCAGTTTCTTTATTTTGATTTTTCAGTAAAGTGTATTCTGTTGAGACTCTTCTTTTTAAATTGCCCATTTATCCATTGACAGATTTTGGACCACTCTTAAATTGCCTGTAAATATTCTCTATTCAATAGAGTCATCCACAAAAATGTTGTTTGCCATATAGTTGAGCTTTTTATAAATTTTGACTCCCAAAGAATTTAAATTGAATTTCAATTTTGTTTATTCAATAATTTATAATAATTCTTCAAAAAGTGACAAAATATCAACCGGAAATGTCAATTTTTGAAACGAAACATGTGGCGCCCTCATGGCTTGAAACACATGCTGTCACATCATGCGCCATCAAAGCTGAAGAAAATACATCCGTATTCCTGAATATGTTAAAGCCAGTTTCGATAATTTTTCAATAGTTGTTATACTTATGATAAGCGATTTATTTGCGAAGTGCTCCAATTTCAAAGTTGCTCAAACTCGAGGTGTTAAAGCGAAAAAAAAACTTGGGATGAATGACATTAAGCCTTTGAAAAATTAATTTTAATTTATTAATTTGGAATGATAATTGCTTTAGGCGAATCGTAACATATATGCAATATTGGCAATACTGCATCCAGGAAACCCAACCTCACTTTTTTATAGATTCTTTTATTAAATTTTATAAATACTTTTATAAATACTTCTATAAAATTATTATAAAAATTATAATTATAAGATTCATAATGACTTTTATAAATACTTCATTTTATAATATGTGTTGCATGAATGAACGATTTGATTTTGAGAGGTTATAGCTCCTATACATCCTAGCACCCTCTATATATAACACCGTTGAACATAAGTCAATTAGAGATTTATGTTATAAAAAAAAACATATTTTATATTTTTTTCATTCAAAATTAAAAAAACTTACTTATCGTTGAAATGGTTTTCTCAACAATACTGTTGACGTTAAAGATGTAGGGTACATGTCAGGTTAAACCATTTTGCACCATTTTTTTCGTTCCACCCCTTTGTTTATAGATATAAATAATTTTCCTGCAGTTTTGACAGACGCTTTCTTACATTGAGGCACAAAACACTAATGATAGTGCTGTATTTTGTTATTGCATTTTTATAAAAAATACGTGAATCACCCGGCTTATTTAGAAGCGTTTGATGGCGTGTTACGTCACATCAAGATGGCGGAATCGGCGCGACAGAAATAGGAATTTAAAATGTGTACGAATTTTTCTTTTTCAAAAATAATTTCGAGAAAAAGTTTTCTTCACAGGATGCTGGTATTATTAGTGATTTTAGAGCATATTCTTTAATATGCAAAAAAAATGGTGGATGATCCTATTTCAAAGATTCTGTTGCTCGCTGAAGTGAAGCGTTCAACCTGAAATCTTTATTTTTTAATTTCTCATCAGCCGGTGATATGTAATTAGTTCCAAACAGCGCCACACTGACACGTAAATAGTTCCTCGAATGGCCACCGAACAACGCACTTTTTTTCTCTAACCGTTCGATTGGACAAAATGACACCAGATGACACTCTATCTTGGACCGAACCACATTTGAAATTTCGCGCCATACAAGATTAACAAACAACAGCCCAAGCGGATGACTGCCACGTCAGTCGTGTGTTTTCACGACTCGCTTTTGAAACGGCCCTGCAGTCTCATAAAATGCTCATTTCGAATAAAATATCGTACATCACTCGCAGTGTTATAGACGTAGCTTCACATGCAGCTCAATGTTCGCAGGACGACTTGAAAACCCATGGGGCTTACTGGGACTAAGGTCACGATTACTGGGACGTTTACCTTAACTATGTTTTGATAAGACGCGCAGTTTTTGTTCAAATTGTGAAAAATAAAAAAAATCAAGTTTTTGGGAAAACTACGCAAGTTACGGAAAAAAAATGAAAATACACAAGTTATTCAACAAAAAAGATCTACTTTGGCCAAAATCGAGTGAGAAGCACGAGAATGTTTTCGTTAAAGCCGAAGGAGCTTTAACAATAGAGAATTCACAATCAACAAATTACATTAACGAGCGCGAAGCACGAGATCCAGCAGTAGCGTGCCCTAAGCGCCCTCAATCTTGCGAGGCAAATTTTTCTTTATTAAACATTCATATCTTTGGTTATAAGTTATCTTTTTTGTTGGAAATTCATATTTTCGGGTTCAAAATTGTACGGTTTTGTAGAAAATTATTCTTTCTGGTTTAAAAATTAATCTCTTGTATAAATTCCATATTTTTTGGTAAAGAAATAAAAAATGCAACTATTTGGTTAAAAATTCTTGTATTTTGTCAAAATTTCGACTTTTTAGTAGAAAGTTAATCTTCTTGGTTGAAAATTAATCTTTTTTGGTACAAAATTAAACTGTTTGGTTTTACATTCCTTATTTATGAAATTAAGAATTTACTTTTTTTAATGTAAATTTAATTATTCAATTTTTCATTGAAACTTGGTATTTTCATTTCAAAAGTTGGTCTTTTCAAGTCGAAAAATGAACTACTTGCTTGAAAATATAAGTATTTTGTTATACATTAATCTTTTTGGCTTAGGATTCAATCATTTTGTTAAAAATTCATCACTTTCAGTTGAATTAAACTGTCTTTTATTTAATATTTAAACATTTTTGGTTCAAATATCAACTATTACATTTCTCGTCGAGGATTCATTCTTTTTGGCTGAAAACTCAAACAGTTTATTAAAAGTTGAACTACTCTGTAAAAAAATAAAACTTCATTTTATTACAAAATTTTGTAAAAGAACTCCTTTCACAATATAATTTCAACAAGACTAGATAAAATAACGATTTTTTCTTCTTATAACCGCATAGAATATATATTTTTTTTACCTAATTTGTTTATAACATAAAAAAATATTGAAGCATAACAAAGTTTCATCCCGATAATTGATTGTCAAAAAGAGTTTGAGAAATATTTCTTAAAACCGTTTCCTTTCTGCCTATAAATATTTGTAATGGACATTTCTTTACATAATTTGTTTATAGAATTAATTAATAATACTCAATCTTGAATTTTAATAGCCACATGTCACTCACGATGAAATCAAGCAATTTTAGAGCAGAAATATACTTTGAATGCGAATAACCCCTAATTTCGGTTATTTGTTGATAAAATTTGTTTATAACAATTAAATTTACAAGTAAAGAATTTCTTTCTGAATAACATTCAACAATTTTATTGAAAGGTCATCTTTTTTGGATAAAAATGCAACTGTTTTATTGAAAATTAAACATTATTGTTGGAAATTCATGCTTTTTGGTTGAACATTGAACTGTTTTATTAAAAATTGAACTGTTTTGTAGCAAATTTACTTTTTGTTTAAAATTCATATTTTGATGTTGAAAAGTCAACTAATATCTTTTTCCGATGAAAATTTAACTATGTTTTAAAAATTTATCTTTTTAATTAATTAATTCATTCATTTTTTAGTAGAAATTGAATCTTTCTTGGAGAAAAATGCAACTGTTTGGTTGAAAATTCGACGATTTTGTTCAAAATTCATCCTTTTTTATTACAAATTCAACTATTTTGTTGAAAATTAATTATTCCGTGAACAATTTAGTTTTTTTTTTAATTTCATATCTTGATGTCGAAAAATCAACTGAAATCTGTTTTGGTTGTAATATAAACTATTTTTTTGAAAAATTTTCTCTTCTAGTTTAAAAATTCATTTAACCATTTTTTTTTTCAAATGTCATCCTTTTTGGTTATGAATGTAACTTTTTCATTAAAAACTTATCTTTGAGGGTTGAAAATTAAAGTATCTTCGTAGAAAATTTAATTTTTGCTTAAATTGCATATTTTGATGTTGAAAAGTCAAACTAAAATCTTTTCTGAAAAATTTGTGTGTTTTCATTTGAAAATTCATCTGTTTTACTAGACATTTCATATTTCTTGGATAAAAATGCAGCTAACTGTTTGGTTCTGAATTAATATTCTTTGCTTGAGGATTCAACTATTTTGTTTGAAAATTTTGTTTGAACCACTTTCTCAAGAAATCATTTTTTTGTTGAAGATTAATATTTATAGTTGAAAATTGATCTCTTTGATTGTACAACTATTTTGTTAAAAAAATGATATTTCCTGACAGAAAATGGAACTGCGTGGGTAAAAGTTGAACTACTTTCTTGAATTTTTTGTTTGATAATGGTTTATTTCTTTGATTGAAAATTAATTTTTTCGCCGAAAATTTGTATTTTCTATTTAAAAATTCAATTTTTGTACGGAGGATTCGTCTTTTGGCTTAGAGGTTCAACGATTTAGTTGATCTACTTTTCTTTTATGGCTGACAAATTTTTATTTCTTGAAAATTCATCTTTTTGTTTTCAAAAATCATTTTTTCAAATAAGATTCATCTTTTTAGGTTGAAAATTCAATTATTCTGTTCAGAATTCAATTTTTTCTAGCAGATAAAAAGATGAAATTAAAAAAATCGAAACTTTCTTCACTTTTTGCATTAACCGAAGAATTAAAACAAAAAAATCTTCTCTTACCATTTTCTGAGAAACTCAGTCCTGAATTTTCCAAAAAAAGAATTAAAATCAGTGAGTTCTAAATGTCATTCGTGCTATCTGTGTAGATAATTTCCGACGGTGTACGTCACTTCTCAGTCAAATTCCACAAATTCAAATTTAGAAAGATAATATTCAGTTTTTTGTATGTTTTAACCGATTTCATATTCTAGTATATTCAGAAAATTTTCTCTTTCTCCCAGACGTCGGCTCGGTCATTTCAAAACTTTCGTTTATTGATTCACTTTTACTATTTGCATACGGTGCAGAAATTTTTGTGAAAGGAGGAGATAACCACTTTCATAAGAACTTTATTTTATTTAAAATAATTCAAATTGGTATTCAAAATTCATCTGCATATCAATTTGAACTCAATGTTCTGTGAATCCTTAACATTTTTTAAATGATTTTATTTCTTTTCCAGAGGAAAATTATTGAATTAAATAGGGGAAATTTGCTTAATTAATTAGGGAAAATGTCATATAGCGGAAATTTAAAAAATACGGAAATCGAATTCAAAATTTGACTGAATAGTGGGTACTCCTTTTATCAATTTCCTCTCGCGAGAAGAACCTTGCGAGAGGATCTGGGTCGCAGTGTGAATGCGCGATACAAGATCAAGGACTCTTTGAATGACTTTCGTTTCTTCAGGTAAACTAGACTTCCGGTATGAAAGTACAGAAACGGAATTTATTGACTATTCCAAAAAATTTAATCTTTTCTGAGTCAGTGATTATTATAAATTAAATAAAAAAATTTTTAATCAAAAAATTAAAGAATTAAAGAATTAAAAATAAAAATTTCTTTTTAGCAAATGGAATTTTATTTTACATATAATAGCCCTATTTGCAAATTTTTTAAAAATGGCAACGTAGCTCAAAATTCTCTCAAAACTGGGAAAATATTTTGCATTTTTAGCAAAATAGTTGAATTTTCAACCCAAGAAGACGATTTTTTCCAAGACAGTTGAATATTCAACATAAAAGTTCATTTCCAACCAAGAAAGATAAATTTTTCACAAAAAAGGGTGGATTCTCTAACATAAAAGATAAATTTTTAATCCAAAAATACGCATTTCTGACTAAAAAGAATGGCTTTAATAAAATAGTTGAATTTTCAAAAAATAATTAAATTTTTAACAAAATAATTGAATTTTTGACCAAACAGTTGTTCAATATATAAGGATGCATTTTCAAACAAATAGTCAAATTTCCAAATGAAAAATATATTAAAATTCAAGTTAAAACAGTTGCATTTTCAACCCAATTTTCGACACGATAAGTCCCTTTTTTAATCCAAAAGTTAATTTTCAACCGAGAAAGATGACTTTTCCACCGTAAAAGATGAATTTCCAACAAAACACAGGAAATTTCATACAAATATTTGAATTCTTAACTAAAAAATATATTTTCTGGAACAAAAATGGAATCGTCAGATTTTCAGTTTACAAAATGAATTATCAATTTAAAAAAATTAATTTTCAACCTTTTATTAATCCTGTTGTTTCCTGGACGTAAAAATCGAAGAATAATTACAATCATAAAATTATTTTTATATAATTTCCATTTTTTTAACACGTCATAGTTGTTATTTCATCGTAAAAATTTTTTATTTAAAATCAAAGACAGTTCAATTTAATCAAAAAGTACAAAAATACATCAAAATAGTTGAATTCTCAATTTGAGCAGATTAATTTTCAACGAAACAATTACATTTTTGAACAAAAAGGATGAATTTTCTACCAAGAAGAATAAATTTCTACCAAAAAAGACGAATTAAAAAAAATACATACATTTTTAACCAAATTAATATATAGAATTCCTGAAAAGACAACAAGAATTCAAACGATTAAATTTGGACAAACACCACAAAATGCTCCTATTGCAATTCCTAAAAAAAAACAAAATAAAAAAAAAAATTTTTTGTTTCTTTGGATAAAAATAAAAAAGAGGAAAGAAAAATGAGAAGGCAACCAACCACATCCCCTTCCTTCTCTTTTTTATTTCTTTCGTCTTTTTTATTTTTTTTATTTTTAATTTTATTTTAACCAAATTGTTAAATTTTTGAACAGAAAAGATTAATTTTCAACCAAAAATAGAGTAGATACGTACTCAATTTAAAAAATAAATTCTCAAAAAAAAAGTTTTCAACAAAATAGTTGAATTTTTAATCATAGATCTGATCTTTCAAATAAAATAATGAGTCTTCGAAAAAGAAAAAAATTAATTATTAACAAAGTGTTCAGCATTGAACCAAATGGCTCAACTTTCAACAACAAAAAATTTGTTCACCAAGAAGATTAATATTTTCTACCAACAAAGATACATTTTCAACCAACAAGTTGAACCTTCAACTAAAGAAAACTTTCAACCAAATAGTTACATTTTTAACCCAAGAAATGAATCTTCAACTAAAAAAATAATAATTGTTAATAAATTAGTTTTAACAAAAGAGTTTAATTTTCAAGCAAAGAGTGGAATTTTCAACCTGCAAAGATACATTTTCAACCAAATGGTCAAATTTTTAATCAAAAAAATTAAAATTCAACCAAGAATAGTTGCAATTTCAACCAAATAGTTGATTTTTTAACTAAGAAATATTTTTTTTTCAAAAATGAATTTGTCGGATTTTCACCTTGAAAAATTAATTTTCAATATAAATTATGAATTTCCAACCAATTAAATTCAACCAAAAAAGACCATTTTTTAACTAAATAGTTGATATTTAAACCGGAAAAGATACATTTTTTAAAGAAAAGTTAATTTTCAATCAAAAATGATAAATAAAGTAGATCGCAATATTTAACATCAAAAATTAAAAATGATAAATGTTTAACAAAAAATTTTGTTTTTATCCAAGAAAGATTCATTTGAATTAAGAAGGGTGACTTTTCAACCATAAAAGATGAATTTTCAATCCAAAATTTCATTCATTTTATTAGTTTGAAGATCCATCTCTTTGGTTGAAAATTCAACTATTTTGTTGCACATTTGTTTCTTAGAATTGAAAATAATTTTTTTTATTTGCAAACCTAACTATTAAATTTTTTGTTGAAAATTCGTGTGTTTTGGTTGAAATTCAGTTTTGTGGAGTACAAATGTAACTATTCGATTTTTAGTTAAAAATTTATCATTTTTAGATGATAATTAACTTTTTAGTCCAAAATTCAACTGTTTTATAAGAAATTCTTCTTTTTGACTTAACAATTCAACTGTTTTTTGAAAATTCATCTTTTCGGTTTGAAAATTTTATTATTTCAGTAGAAAATTCAACTATTTGATTGGAAATTATTATTCTTGATTGAAATTTCACCTACTTGATTGAAAATCCATTTTTCTTTGGTTGAAAATCAATTTTTTTTAATACACTCTTAACTATTCCATTTTTCATCGAGAATTCATCTTTTTGGGTTAAATTGAAAATTCAACTATTTGGTGGAAAGTTGAACTTCTTTGTTAGAAATTAATTTTCGTGTTTTCAAAGGTTCATAATTTGAGTTGAAAATTCAAATCTTTTTTTGAAAATTTAATTACTGTGTTCAAAATTCAACAATTTTTTTTTTCTTTCTTTAGATTTTTTCAACAAAAGTAGAGAAATCTTGGGAACAGGAAGCATAAGAATGAATATCAGTTGCTCAATTTTTAACTAGGGTACCGTCAAAATTGTCTCCTTGAGTATACAAGCCAAATATTTCTTCATACTCGATAAGCAGATGCCGGAAATCTCAGGATATTTCGTAAAAATCAATTTTGCGCTACTTCTGGAAATTGGAAAAAGAAACAAAAAATATATTAGATGATATTTTTAAAAAAATTTATTTATTTCTCAAATTTAAAACCAATTGAGTTTAATCAAAAAAACGAGTTTTGAACAAAACATTTCAATTCTCAACTCAAATATATTAGCGTCCTATCAGATTGTTGGATTCTCAAAGAAAAAATAAATAAACAAAATAAATAAATTTTTAACCAAATAATTAAATTTTCAACCGAGAGAAATTATTGTCCAATTGCCGAATTGTCAAAAATTGACGAATTGTTAACAAAATACATAAATTTCTAAACAATTAGATGGATTTTCAACCAAGATGATAAATTTTCAAGAAAAAAAGGCGAATTTTTAATATACAAACTTCGAATTTTGAACCCGAAAATTTGAAGTTTCAATCAAGTAGTTAACTTTCAGTTCAAAAAATCGATTTTTAACCCAGAAAAGGAATTTTCCACAAAGCAGTTTAATTTTTAACTAAAAAGATCAATTTTCAATAAAAAATATAACGGTTGATATTCAAACAAGGAAATATTTTTAATTACAAACAAATTTAACCAAAAAACGTGTTTTGAACAAAGAACTTGAATCTTCAATTGAAATAAATTAACTGTCTACCAAAAATTTGAATTTTTTAACAAAAAATTGAGTTTCTACTAGAAGGGACGAATTTTCAACAAAATAAATCGATTTTTAAGAAAATAGTTGAATTTTCAACTTAAAAAGAGCAATTTTCAACCAAAAATGAAATATTCAACTTTTAGTTAAAATAGTTCATTTTCAACTGAAAAACGCATTTTCGACAGAATAGTTGAATTTTCAACCAAAAAGATTAATTTTTAGGACCAACAGACGAATTTTCAATATAGAACCTTCAAATTTTAATCTTGAAAATATGAAATTTCGATAAAATGGTTAAATTTTCAGTTAGAAGAATTAGTTTTTGCCACAAAAAGGAATTTTCAACAATGCAGTTTAATTTTTAAATAGATGATTCTTCAACAAAACATATCATATATATAAACAATTGAATTCCATTAAAAAACGAGTTTTTAACAAAATATTATAATCCTCAACTAAAATAGATTTCCTTTCTATCAAAACAGTTTAATTTTCGAACAAAAAATTGATTTTCTACTAAAAAGGACAAATTTTAAACAAAATAAATAAATTTTAAACCCATATAATTGAATTCTTAACCAAGGGAAATAATTTTCTGGCAAAAAAGACGAATTTTTAACAGAATAGATAAATTTGTTTATCAAATAGTCGAATTTTAGACCAAGATGATTAATTTTCGAGATAAAAAGACGAATTTTCAATATACAACCTTCGAATTTTCAACCCAAAAATATGAAGTTTCAATAAAATAGTTAAATTTTCAGTTAAAAAACTTATTTTTTGACCCCAAAAAGTAATTTTTAACAAAGTAGTTCAACTTTTAACTAAAAAAATTATTTTTCAGCAAAAAATATAATAGATATTTTATTAATATAAATATTTTAATCCTCAACTAAAATACATTTACTTTCTGTCAATAAGTTGAATTTGTGAACAAAAAATTGATTCTTTACTAAAAAGGACGAAATTTTAAGAAAATAAATAAATTTTCAAGCAAAAATTTGAATTCGCAACCAAGAAAAATAGTTTTCTACCAAAAAAGACGAATTTTTGACAAAATACATTTGTAACCAGGTAGTTGAATTTTCGACCAAAATTAATGATTTTCAAGATAAAAAAAGGAATTTTCAATTTTTCAACCCAGAAAGATGACCTTTCTACCATAAAAGATGAATTTTCAACAAAAAACATCAATTCCAACCAAATTGTTGAATTTTCAACTAAAAAATATTTTTTTAAACAAAATTAGAATCGTTAGATTTTGATGCTAAAAAGTGAATTTTTTAATTTAAAAAATCAATTTTCAACCAACTTGACTTAACCCAAAGACGAATTTATAACTGAATAGTTGAATTCTCAATCAAAAAGGTAGATTAAAAAAAAAAAGAATAATATCCGGATCAAAAAGAAAAGTTCATTTTCAATCAAGGAAGATGAATTTTTTAGAAAATAGTGGAATTCTCAACCAAAGAGATGAATTTTACACCAGTTTTATTTTGAACCCGAAATTTCGAAGTGACAGCAATTTGTTTAATTAAATTTCAACAAAAAATTTAATTTTTAAACCAAATAATTTAATTTTGGATCGAATAGTTGATCTTTCAAGCCAAAAAGACGAATTTTTCACAAAAAAGTTGATTTCTTAATCCGAAAATATGAATTTTCAAACAAAAAAATCATTTACAATCAAATGGAACTGGAATGGGAATGGAAGATGAACTTTCAAATTAAAATAGTGGATCTCTAACAAAAAAATTGATTTTTTACAAAATAGTTCAACTTTCAACCAAGTGGTTTTGTTCTCAACGAAAAATGACGAATTTGCAACAAAATAGTTGAATTCTGAACCTAAACAGATTGATTTTCTATCAACAAAGTTTAATTTATAACAAAATACATAAATTTCAACGAAATAGTTTATTTTTAAACTAGAAAATATCAGCTTTTTGGATAAAAATATAAATTTTCAATGGAAAATGGAATAGTTGAATTTGCATCTGAGAAAGTGAATTTTCATCCGCAGAAAATAACGAATTTTCAACCAAACAATTTAATCCTCGTCCAAAACAGATTAATTTTTTAACCTGTAACTGAGAAAGTTTAATTTTCAACTAAACAGATGAATTGTCGACCAAAAAAGAATACTTCTCAACAAAATAGTTAAATTTTCAACAGAAAAATTAAATGTCCAAAAACATCATTCTTTAATTAAAATGTTAATTTTTCAACAAATAGTGGAATTTTAAAATGAACATTACAATTTTTATCCAAGTACCCATGCATTTTTTTTTAACCTGGAATTTTACAAACTTTCAAGAGGAAAATCTATACAATGCAAATATCACAAATTTTATATATTTTTTTCAATGTTGAGTTCAATTGTTAACTTTGTCAATAATTATGAAATCATTTGTTTTACAATGCCCCATTCTAAAAATTTTCATTTTAGTTATCCATTTCTAAGCCTACATTTTCAATTTGAAGAATTTTTAAATATTTTATATTTTTGATAAAAAAACGTTTCCAAATTGATTAAAGGTAAATAATAATTAATGATATTTGAAATAAAACGTTAAAAATTGGACTGTTTCAATTCTAGAGCCTTATTAGTTAAACAAATGCAAACGTCCGATTAAAACTTTATAGCCTAATTTTTCCAATTTTTGTCAATATTGTTTCAGACTAAAATAATATAATTTTGACCCACTTAATTAAAAAAAAAATCCATTAAAAAAAGGAACTTTTTTCAATATTTCGCAATATTCGTTTTTTTATTTGAAATGAGGAATTGTAAATCAAATATTCAAAAATAAACAACTTTACACTACATTTTTTGATTGCAAATTCATCGTAAATAAACTCTTTTTGTTAAAAATTAATATTTTTGTCTCAAAGATTTAAAAATCTGGTAGAGAATTCAACAATTTGGTATAGAAAATTGTACAGTTTGGTCAAAATTTGAACTGCTTTGTTCGAAATTTGATTTTTCAATCGATGATTCATCATTTTGGTTGAAAATTAATTTCATTGGTCGAAAATGGAACTATTCTGTTGAAAATGCGTTTTTTTGTTGAAAATAAACTATTTTAACTAAAAAGTTAAATATTTAATTTTTGGTTGAAAATTTATCTTTTCAAGTTGAAAATTCAACTATCTTGTTAAAAATGTATTCATTTTGTTGAAAATTTGCCCCCTTTAGTAGAAACTCAATTTTTTGTCAAAAAATGCAACTTTTTGGTAGACATTTAATCTATTTTAATTGGAGATTCAAGTATTTTGTTCAAAACACGTTTTTTGGATAAATTTGTTTTTAATTTAAAATATTTTCTTGTTTGAATATCAACCATTATATTTTTTGTTGGAAATTCAGCTTTTTAGTTAAAAATCAAACTGCTTTGTTGAAAATTCTTTTCCTTTTATTAAAAATTAATTTTTTTAACTGAAAGTAAACTGTTTGATTGAAACTTCAAATTTTCGGGTTCAAAATTCGAAGGTTGTATATTGAAAATTCGTCTTTTTGTCTTGAAAATTAATCATCTTGGTTGAAAATTCGTCTATTCGTTTATAAATTTAAGTATTTTGTTAAAAATTCGTAAATTTTTGACAATTCGACAATTATTTCTCTTGGTTGAAAATTTAATTATTTGGTTGAAAATTTATTTATTTTGTTGGAAATTCGTCCTTTTTAGAAGAAAATCAATTTTTTGTTTAAAAATTCAACAGCCTGATAGGACGTTAATTTATTTGAGTTGAGGAATAAAATGTTTTGTTCAAAACTCGTTTTTTTTGGTTAAATGCAATTGGTTTTAAATTTGATAGATAAATAAATTTTTGTATAAATATCATCTAGTATATTTTTCGTTGAAAAGTCATTTTTTTTGTTAAAAATTGAACTGCCTTGTTGCTAATTTCTTTCTGTGGTCAAAAACTAATTTTTTTAAATAGAAATTTATTTTTTTTATTAAAACCTAATATTTTCGGGTTAAAAATTCGAAAGTTGTATATTGAAAATTCGACTTTTGATCTTGAAAATTAATCTTCTTGGTCGAAAATTCAACTATTTGAGAAACAAATTTATCTATTCGGTTAAAAATTCGTTTTTTTTGCCAGACAATCATTTCCCTTGGTTAAAAATTCAATGATATGTGTTTAAAATTTATTTATTTTTTTTTTAAATTTGTCCTTTTCTTATAGAAAATCAATTTTTTATTTAAAAATTCAACTGTATAATATATTAAATTTTTGTTAAAAAATCATCTTTTCAAAAATTGAACTGCTTGTTGGAAATACCTTCTTTGGGGCGAAAACTAATTTTTTGAAGTAAAAATGTAACTATTTTATTGAAACTTCATATTTTCGGGTGGAAAATCCGAACGTTGTATATTAAAAATTGGTCTTTTTGTCTTGAAAATTAATCTTTTTGGTTGAAGATTCAACCATTTATAAATGTATGTATTTTGTTGAAAATTTGTATTTTTTTGTAAAAAAAAATAAGTCTTTTTAGTTCAAAATTCAACCATATGTTTAAAAATTTATCATTTTGGTAGAAGGTTCAAGTATTTGGTTAAAAATTTAACTATTTTGTAGAAATCTCGTCTTTTTGAAAATTCATGTTGGATGACATTATTTTTCTTTATTGTCTAAAAATCATTTTTGGTCGAGGATTCAACAAATTTTTTTTTATTTTCATTTATTTATTTTTTTATCATAGGAAAATTAGCATAGGCTCGTACTGAAATTTTCTATATTTTTTCGTGAAGGAGTAACAAATACAATATTTAAAAAATAATAGAAAGTCATTCCTAATGTATATTCTTTCCTCAGTACGTAATTGATTGATGATTCACATTTTCTCTACTTGGGCGCTTTTCATTTTATGACAGGCTTCAACTGAACGGATAATGGACTCAATTTTATTAATTTATTTCTTCGATTTGTGCAACTTGTTTTTGAAATTTCTCATAGAAAATTAATTATCTATATTCTGATTAAAACTCAAATTACTTTCTAAAAAGGTTAACGATTTTTATTAGCGTTGTAACTGCATTGACCTTTAATCTTGATAAAAGGTCTTGAATTTTTATAAATGAAAGTCAAACATTAATTGATGTGATAATTTTTATAAATTAGTTATTTAAATTGAAATTAATTTCAAGTCTTACTAATTTTTAAATGGAACTGTATATCGTTACTATCGTTATTTTTTTAGTTACTTTTGTAATTTAGAAATAATAGAATCATCAATCACGCGCGTCTGATTTGTTTATTTAAGGAAAAAAATCATTTTAATCAACAAAATAAAAATTTCGAATGACGGTTATAAATTTTTAAAACGAAAAATCGAGCATTGATTATATTTTAGGCAAAAACCCTATGAGAAAAAATCTAGAAAATTTTAAAGAAAATTTTTTTATTCAACAGGAACTATAAAATATAAAAAATATCTTGAAAAAAATAAAATTTAAGAATAAAAATAGATTAATATAATTTAATTTAAAAAAATTATATGATTAATTATGTCAATTATTATTAATATTGATATTAATAATAATATAATAAATAATTGAACAAATAAAATTCTTCTTTAAAATATCTTTCAAGCTGACTTAAGTTTTCCGTTGAAAATTAGTCTTTTTGGTTAAAAATTTCTCTTTTTGACTGAAAAATTATTTTTCTAGTCAACATTTTCACTATTTTTCGAAAATTCGTTTCTCTGTCGCTTAAAAATGTATCTTTTTCAGTTGAAAATTCATCCTTTTTGGTAGAAAATGCTCCTTCTTCTTTGAAGATTTTTCTATTTTGGTTAAAAAGTTAATTCTATGGTTAAAAATTCAAGTATTTTGTTGAAATTTTTTTTGGGTAAAAATTAATTTTTCAAACTGAAAGCTTATGTATATACTCAAATTTTTAGTTGAGAAATATTTTTTTTACAGTTGAAAATTTCACTTTTCGGTAGAGAAATATTCTTCTAGTTTGAAGATTCATCTTTTTGGTTGAAAATTGTTTTTTTAAAACATTCAACTATATTGTTGGAACTCATTTTTTGTAGTTCGATATTGTTTTGACTGAAAATGTACCCATTCTATTTTTGGTTAAAAATTATTCTTTTTAAAAAATAATTTTTTTGGTCTGAAAATGGTTTAAAATAAACAGATTTTGTTAAAAATTCTTTTTTTTAATTTCATTGTTTTTACTATGCCATTTTCGGTTGGAAATTGAACCATTTTTTTTAATTTGTTTTTTTGGTTGCAAATTAATTTTTTTAGTTGAAAATTCTTCTTTTCAGTAGAAAATTATTTGTTTAAAAATTCGTATACCGAAAATTTAATCATTCGATTTTTGGTTAAAAATGTATCTTTTTAGTTGAGAATTTAATTCTTTCGTTGAAAATTCAATTTTTCATTTGAAATTTTAACTTTCCCATTTTTGGATGAAAATGATTTTTTTTTATTTGAAAATTATAAATATAGATGAAAATTTAACAAGTTTGTTGAAAATTCATTTTTTTTTTATTTAGAATTTTCCCGCTTTGGTTAAAAATTTAACTATTTTGTTGATCATTCGTTTTTTTTTAATTTTTTTTTTAATTGAAAATTCCTATTTTTGGTAGAAAATTATTTTTTTGAAAAATTATCTTTTTGAGTTGCAAATTGAACCAAGTGGTTGAATATGTATATATTTGATCGAAAATTCATCGTTTTTTGGTAAAATATTATTCTTTCTGTTTCTAAATTCATTTCTTCGGTTGAAAATTAAACTATGCTGTTGAAAATTCGATTTTGTTAAGCTGAAAATTAATTTTTGTTCAACTGAAAATTCAACTATTTATTTTTGGTTAAAAGTGTATCTTCTTAGTTGAAATATGATTCCTTTGGTATAAAATTCATCTATTTTGTTGAAAATTCAAATTTTCATTTAAAATTTAAACTTTTCCATTTTTGGTTCAACATTAATTTTTTTATTTGAAAATTCATCTCTATGGATAAAAATTTAACAATTTTGTTAAGAATTCATTTTTCTATTACTTAAAAATTTTCTTGTTTTGGCTGAAAATTGAACTATTTTGTTGATTTTTTTTTTTTTTTGCAAATTAGTTTTTTTTTCAGTCGAAAATTCGTCTTTCTGGTAGAAAACTATTTTTTTTTAATTATCTTTTTAAGTTGAAAATTCAACCTAGTGGTCGAGTATGTTATATATTTAATTCAAAAGCCGTCATATTTGGCAGAATATTATTATTTTTGTTTCTAAACTCATTTCTTTGATTGCTACTAATCTGTTTAAAATTCGATTTTGCTAAGTTGAAAAGAATTTTTTTTAATGAAAATTTAACTGTTTCATTTTTGGTGAAAAAATTTTCTTCTCAGTTTAAAATTGAGTTATTTAATTGAAAATTTTACTATTTTGTTGAAAATTCAATACTTCATTTGAAATTCTCCATTTTGGGTTGAAAATTAATTTTTTCAGTAGTAAATTTATTTCTATTGATAATAATTTGACAATTTTGTTGATAATTCGTTTCTTTGCTACTTGAAAATTTTCTATTTTTAGTTGAGTATTGAACTATGTGGTTGAAAATTTATCTTTTTTGATAGAAAATTTTTTTTTCATGAAAATTGATCCATTTTTGTTTTCGTGGAAAATACTTTTTTTTACAAGATATTACAAAAAATGGTGTCACATGCAAGTAGTATTATTGCTTGGCCCTTGGCCGCTTTTTCATAACAATTTTATTGGACCCAAAATTCTTTCAAATTCCATCGCAGATTTAAAAAAAAATTTTAATTTTTAAATTGTTTAAAAATACAAGATGCGTGAAAACTAACAGCGCCATTTGGTTCTACAATTTAAAACAATTTTTTTCTCGAAAAATGATCTATTAGTTTTTGCCTCATTATTTTTTGAATAATTTAAATTTGATCCATTTTGTGGGTGATTCAGAACCAATCTATTTAGATTATTACATTTTTACAAATAGAAAAAGAAACAATCCAAAAATTATAATGTATTTCTAAAATTGATAATATTCTATGCATTCTTCTTACAAAAGTTTTAAATAAAAAGATTTCAAGAAATTGAAATAAAATTATTCAGACTCAAATCAAAGAATAGAGTGTCTCTATTTAAAAACTTTTAAAATTAAGATCGAAAGGAAATCAATTTTATCATTTGACTTTTACTCTTTTTTCATTTGGTTATTTTTGTTTCTAATGAGTCGAAATGTGAGGTAGCTTTTTTTTAATTGTGAAACTTTTTCATGCTCATTTTGCTTATTATTAATAATATAACAATGATATATATAAAATAAAATTATAATATAAATTGAGAAAAAATTAAACTTTCCTAATTATAAATAAAAAATCAGCAGAAAGTATTTAAAAATTATTAAATTATGTCTTTCTAGCAATTCTATAAATTCAGGTAAATAGACATGGGGACCCCTAAATACATTTTTAAAAATAATTTGATTAAAAAAATCAGGGTTAATTTTGACACCAAAACTTGAACTTTGTAGTGGTGCCATTACCAAAAAGTATTTTTTTGACCACCCTGAAGTCCATTTGTGTATTTTTTCTTCTGAGTTGAAAATATGAACCCTGCTTGAGATATGAATGATCCCATAATCCTATTCTGCAAATTAAAGGGATTTGGTAGAAAATTTGATTCATCATGGAAACTGGCGTGGACGTAATGAATGAATTTCAATTTATCCTAGCTTTTCGCAAAATCAGAACGTAAAGACGGATTCATCATTTTTTTTTTTTTTTTTTTTTTTCAATTCATGATGTGTGAAGCCATGTGTGCCGGACGTCTCATCCGTCCTTTGTCGTGAAACATAAATGGGCGGCTTAAACGTGTGGTTCTGAGTGACCATTTTATGGGACTTTCACCAGATTTGCTCCACTTGTTTCATACGCACTTGAGCGCTTCCAAACTTTAAGGAAATCCTTCTTCCTCCCGTCATCATCATTTAGGAATAGTTAATAATACCTCTGATTGGACATTCCAATTTTTCAAATTAGGTACAGTACAAATGGGGCTAACCGGGACACACTGGGGAAACCGGGCGATTCATAATTGTATATTTTGTCATTTGATTTCTTTTTATCCTATCCAGTCATTTTAATTCATTTTTTCCATCCATTTTTCCTTTTCCTATATTAAAAAGCGCATGACGCCATTTTCGATTATTTCTCGATCCACCTCGAAATAACTCGAAACAATTTAAAACTATTGTTGTCCGGAAACTCGTATTTATGATTGGTCGGAGCTCTCTTTCTATTTTGCGTTTTGAAAAAGAAAGATAACAAACTTCAAGACTTTAGATTTCTTTCGTCGTTGTTATGGTGATTTTCTTATGTTTTTCAAACAAACTGTCCTTTTTTCCATCTATTCCATTTTTTCCCCATATTAAAAAGCGCATGGCGCCATTTAGTGTTAGTGATTAGATGAAGCTTTATTTTTTTTGCCATTTAGAAAAAGAGTTTGCAAACTTCAGGATTATGAAAAATGTAAGGTTATCTGAATAATATATATTCAATAATAATAATCAATGTAAGAAAGGTGTCCAGCATTTTGCTATACAAAATGTAATTTGTAGATTTTTGAAGATTTTAAAAATAAAAAAGCTTTTTAAGAATTTTAAAAGGTTTCAGGATACTGGACAATTTTTTTTTAATTCCTGGGAAAATGTAAACTGATTTTTTAGTTTGAAAATAAATTTTAAGAGGAAATTGACAAGGATTCCAAAAGATTTTGAATTTTTATAAAAAATGCGAGCGAGTTTAAGTTTGAGACATTTTAAAATTTTAAAAAGATTCAAATTAAATTTAAAATGGAAAATCATTCAACATTTTTGCAAAATCTACATTTTTGAATATTTGGGAAGAAATTGTTAAAGCTTCTTCAAGATTTTGAGGAGATATACGATAGTAAAAAAATTTTCTCAAAATTCATGGGAAAATTTGAACTGATTTTTTATTTTTGAAAATTCATTTTAAGAGAATATTTAAAAACATTTTAAAATATGACAACACATTTTAAAAGATTACAAAAGATTTCTCAAATCGTCATAACAGATTCTAGAAGATTTGAAGGGAAATTTAGTAATTTTTCAGAATTTTAGGAAAATTTTTGGAAAAATTCGGATAATTTCAATAGATATTCATAAGGTTTAAAAGTTTCGGGAATACCTAAACAAATGATTTGAAAATATTTCAAGAAATCTAAAACAAAATGTAAATTTTTAGGATTCCGAAAAAATGCATAGCTTTTCAAGAAGTTTAAAAGGCTTCAAAAAAATGAAGAAACTTCTGTAAAAATCCTGGGAAAATTGAAACTAATCTTTTATTTTTTAAATAAATTTCAAGTGAAAATTATCCAAGATTTCAAAAAATTCTTCATTATTTTCTAAAATTTCGAAAAAAATGGGAAAGATTTTCAAGCAAAATCTTTCCATTAGCAAGATTGCAAAATTTTATACAAAATTAAAAAAAAAAATTTTTTTTAAAGATTTCACGATGATAAAAAATATTTCTCATGGTTCATGGGATAATTTTAACTGATTCTTTATTTTGGAGAATTAATTTCAAGATAAAATTCGATTTGTTTTTCGAAATTTCAAAATATTTCCAAATTATTGTCAAAGAAGAATCTGGAAGATTTGATGGACAGTTTTTTAATTTTTCAGACTTTCAAGACAAATATTGAAAGAATTCGAACAATTTAGAAAGATATTTAGAAGTTTAAATGTTTTCAAAATTGTTAAGGAATGATTTTTAATTTGAAAAGATTTACAAAAATTTTGAACACAATGTAAATATTTGCAGATTTCAAGAATATAAAAAAATTTCTTGATATTCCTGGAAAAATTTTCCATTACTTTTTATTTTTAGAATTTAATTTTCAAAAAGAATTTGAATGGTTTCAAAATATTTCAAAATATTTTTAGAAATGTCGGAAATATCTGGAAAATTTAAGGAATTCTTTTCAATTTTGAAAGATTTAAAAAAATTAGGAATAGATCGAGTCTTCTAAAAGTCCTAAATATCTTTCAAGTTGACTTGAATTTTTCCTAAAATTTTTCAAAATCCTGAAAAATAACAAACTATACTTTTTCGACATACTTGGAAGCTTAAACAAATTTGAATTTTCTCAAGAATCTTACAAAAATTATGTATTCAAATTCATTCAACTTTAAAAACAAATGAACAAATAAATTTAAAATTAAAAAAGAAATGTTTGGTGGAGATTTTTATTTTGTATTTTAAATTATTTATTCCCAAAAAATAATGATTCGGGTGAGTTTTTTTTTCTTTCACGGCTGAAAAATGTTTTTTAAGTTAAAATCTGAACTATTTAGTTGAAAATTCGTTTTTTTGGATTGAAAATTATTATGTTTTTGTTGAGAACCCCACTACTTTATTTAAAAATCATTATTTTAGTCAAAAAATCATCTCTTTGGTTAACAATGTCACTATTTCGTTGAAAAATATTTTTTTTTCAGAAAATCCATATATCTCATTAAAAATTAATATTTTCATGTTGAAAAATTAAACTGTTTTATACAAAATTTGTCTCTTTTTTAAAAAAACGGAATCTTTTTTGGTTCAAAATGCAACTGGTAAAAATTAATTTTTTTGTTGGGGATTCAGCTATTTTGTTAAAAATTTATCTTTTTTAATGAATTAAACTATTTTTTATTTAAAATAGAAATCCTTTTTGGTTGAAATATCGTTTATGTTATCAAACAAATATATTTAATAACTGAATAATAATAATAATCAATGAAACTAAGGTCTTCAACACTTTGAAAAAAATTAATGTGTTCCGCTTAAGGAATATAACATAGAATCCAAGTATTTGTTAATTCCTAAAGTTTTCCTAATTTTTTAGTTACAAATACGTTGAACACATTAGAATTTTCAACAGTTCAGAAAAATTTGTTAAATGTATTCCAAATTTTTTATTCAAGTTTTCGATTTAAAAAAAATCTGTATTATTGATCCAGAAATTTAACACCTCTTTCGAGTTTTGAAAAAACATGCATGCGCGCGCGTAGCACGCTTTTGCTACTTGTCCTTTCATTAAAAAGCGCATGGCGCCATTTTCGATTATTTCTCGATCCATCTCGAAATAACTCGAAACAATTTAAAACTATTGTTGTCCGGAAACTCATATTTATGATTGGTTAAACCTTTCCTTCTAATTCGTGTTTTGAAAAAGAAAGATAACAAACTTCAAGACTTTAGATTTCTTTCGTCGTTGCTATGGTGAATTTCTTATGTTTTTTAAACAAACGGAGAAAATTCGTCATACAAAGACTCTTCGGGAAACTGTTATAATCCGTTGAATTCGAAAATTTCAATCGTTTTTTCGTGAAATCGTTATCAACATGGACTTCGAAATCTACATGGACATAGCAGACATTTTTAAATGAGCAAGATTACAAAGTTTAATAAAAAATTTTGATCAAGTTTAACAGACATTTAGAAGTTTCAAAAAGAGTCAAAATTAACGTAAAACTTGAGAAGATTTTTAAAAAGTTAAAAAAATGTAAGTTTTTGAATATTTGTAAGTAAAAATGTTGAAGCTTCTTAAGCATTTAGAAAGATTTCACGATAATAAAAAATATTTCTAAAAATTCATGGGATAATTAAAAAAAAATGTTTGTTTGAAAAAAAATTTATTTTAAGAGAAAATTTATATCGATTTCACAACATTTTAAATTATTTTCGAAAAAGTTCAAAAAAGAATATGAACGATTTTAAAGCCAATTTTTTCAATTAGCAAGATTACAAAATTTTATAGAAGGATTTGATCAAGTTTAAAAGACATTTATAGAAGTTTTAGAAAGAGTCGAAATTAATTTAAAACTTGAAAAGATTCTGAAAAAGTTAAAAAATGTACAGTTTTGAATATTTGTAAACGAAAATGCTGCTGCTTCTGAAGCATTTAGAAAGATTTCACGATAATGAAAAATATTTCTGAAAATTCACGAGATAATTTTAAAAAAAGGTTTGTTTGAAAAATATGTATTTTAAGAGAAAATTGACGAATGTTTGAAAACCTTTTTATTTATTTCCTAAAATTTCGAAAAAGAATGTGAAAAATTGTACAGACAAAATTTCAATTAGCAAGATTACAAAGTTTTATAAAAAATTTGATACAAAATTTGGAAGGTTTCAAGATAATAAAAAATATTTCTCAAAATTCATGGGATAATTTAAACTAATTTTTGATTTCGAAAAATCAATTTTAAGGGGAAATTGCTGAATATTTAAAAACATTTTCATTTATTTCCTAAAATTTTGAAAAAGGATGTAAAAGATTTTAAAGAAAAAATGTGCAATTAGCAAGAAAAAAAAGTTTCATATGAAATTAAAAGGAAAAACTTTTGGACGGTTTCACGATAACAAAGAATAGTTCTTGAAATTCATGGGATAATTGAAAATAATTCTTTATTTTCAGAAATTAATTTTAAGGGAAAATTGTGGAATATTTTTCAACATTTTGATTTATTTCATAAAATTTCGAGGAAGAATGTGAACGATTTTAAGGCAAAAATGTTCGAATAGCAAGATTACAAAGTTTTTTTTTTAATTCGATCAAGTTTAAGAGGTATTCAAAAGTTTTAAAAATATTCAAAATTAATAAAAAAATTGAAAATATTTCAAAAAAGTTTTAAAAAATTTCTCAAAGATTTTGAAGGTTTTACATAATAAAAAAATGTCTTAAAATTTTTGGCAAAATTTAAACTGATTTTCTTTTTTAAATTAGTTTTAAGGGAAAATTGACGAATATTTGAAAACATTTTTATTTATTTCCTACAATTTCGAAAAAGTATGTGAACGATTTCGAAGAAAAATTGTTCAACTAGCAAAATCAAAAAGTTTCATGAACAATATGAAACAACAAATTTTGAAAGGTTTCACGATAATAACAAATATTTCTCCAAATTCATGGGCTGATTCTCAAGTATTTTTCCTTCGGAAAAATTAGTTTTTTGAGAATATTTAGAAACAATTTAAAACCTTTCGAAAGGCTTCCAATATTCATTGTCAAAACAAAAACTGGAAGATTTCCCAAAATTTCAAAAAAAAATTTAATTATGGAAAATTTCGAAAAAAACTTAAGATAATTTTAAGAAATTTGAAAGGCTTCCAGAAAATAAAAAAACTTTTTTGAAATTCCTGAGAAAGTTTTAAACGAATTTTTATTTCGAAAAATTAATTTTTAAAGAGAAAATTGAGAAAGATTTTAAAAGACTTGAAATTATTTTCTAAAATTTCGAAAAAGAATGGCAAAGATTTTTTAACAAAATCTTTCGATTAGCAAGATTAAAAAATTTTATTAAAAAATTCAAAAGGTTTCACGATAGTGAACAACATTTCTCATAATTTATGGGATAATTTAAACTGATTTTCTGTTTTAAAAAATTAATTTAAAGATAATATTTCAAAAAATTTCGATAATTCAAAAGAATTCTAAAATTTTCAAAATATAATCTGAAAGATTTTGAGGCAAATTTTTAAGTTTTTAA
Organism: Andricus quercusramuli; assembly: GCA_932178445.1. Lineage (NCBI taxonomy): Eukaryota > Metazoa > Arthropoda > Insecta > Hymenoptera > Cynipidae > Andricus > Andricus quercusramuli. The sequence goes on from CAKNXH010000961.1 coordinate 121,712, forward strand.
GAATCTGAAGAAAAATTTGGGCAGATTTCAAAGGATTTTAAATGATATTTAGAAGGTTTAAAAAAATATGGAAATAGTGGAAAAAGTAATTTGAAATTTGAAAATATTTCAAAAATTTAAAACAAGATGTAAATTTTTGAAGATTTCGGGAAAAATGTTGAAGCTTTTTAGGAAGTTTAAAAGGCTTCAAGAAAATAAAAAAACTTTCTTAAAATATCTGGGAAAATTTAAACTGAATTTTTATTTCGAGTATTAACGTTGAGTGAAAATTTACAAAGATTTCAAAATTCTTAACATTATTTTCGAAATTTTCGAAAAATCTTTCCATTGGCAAGATTCAAAAAATTAAAAAAAAATTAGTTTCAAAAGGTTTCACGATAATACAAAATATATCTCATAATTCATGGGATAATTTAAACTGATTATTTATTTTGAAAAATTAATTTTAAGATAATATTTAAACCAAACTTTAACATTTCAAAAGATTTCAAAAATTGTCAAAACAGAATCTCGAAGATTTCAAGGCAAGATTTTTAATTTCTCAGAATTTCAAGGAAAATTTTGGAAGAATTCAAAGAATTTTAGAACATCTTTAGAAAGATTTGAAAATGGTTAAAAAATGATTTTAAGTTTGGAAAGATTGCCAAACATTTCAAACCAAATGTATATTGAATATTTAAAAAAGTCAAATCTTTTTAGAAAGTGTGAGAGGTTTTAAGAAAATAAAAAAATTTCTTGAGATTGCTGGAAAAATTATTAATTACGTTTCATTCTTAAAAATTAATTGTAAAAGAAAATTTGAAAAAGTTTCAAAATATTTCAAAATATTATTATAATTTCAAAATATTTCGAAAATATCTGGAAGATTTAAGGGCAATGTTTTTAATTTTTAAAGATTTTTCAAAATTTTAGGAATATTTCGAGTCAGTTTGAAAGATATTTATTTATCTTCCAAACTTTTTAAAGTGCTGAATATCTTTCAAACTGACTCGAAATATTCCTAAAAGTTTTCAAAATACTGAAAAATAAGAAACTACACTCTTCCGATATATCTGGAAGTTTCAAAAAAATTTTGAATTTTCTCAATAATCTTAGGAAAATTATATGTTCATTTAACTTTAAAAGCGAATGAAGAAATAAACTTGAAAATAAATATTTGGTAGAGATCCTTATTTTGTATTTCAAATTATTTATCCCCCGAAAATAATAATTTGGGTGATTTTTTTTCTTCCATGAGTGAAAATTCTTTTTTAAGATTCACTTTTTTTCACTAAAAATTCATTATTTTAGTCAAAAATTCATCTCTTTGGTTGACATTGTCACTATTTCATTGAAAATTCTTATTTTTGGCAGAAAATTAATCTATTTCATTATAAATTCATATTTTCGTGTTAAAAAATTGAACTGCTTGGTAGAAAATTTGTCTCTCTTTTTAAAAAACATCTTTTTTTGGTTTGAAACGCAACTGGTAAAAATTAATTTTTTAGGGTGTATTAAGCTATTTTGTTAAAAATTTGTCTTTTTTCATGAATGAAACTACTTTTTATTTAAAATTTAAATCTTTTTTGGTTGAAATATCATTTATGTTATCTAAATAATATATTCAATAATTTAATAATAATAGAAAAATTGAAAAAAGGTCTTCAACACTTTGAAAGACAAAATGTAAGTTTTTCCATTCATGAAATATAACACAGAATCCAAGTGTCTGTTAATTGTTAAAGTTTTCCTAATTTTTTAATAACAATTATTTAAAACACATTACAATTTTCAACAGTTTAGAAAAATTTGTTAAATTTATTTCGAATTTTTGATTCAAGGTTTGAAAAAAAAATGTTTTGTTGATTCACAAAATTAAGCACCTCTTCCGAGATTTTTAAAAACATACATGCGCGCGCGCAGCGCGCTTTTGCTACTTGTCCTTTTATTAAAAAGTGTATGGCGCCATTTTCGATTATTTCTCGATCCATCTGGAAATATCTCGAAACAATTTAAAACTATTGTTGTCCGGAAACTCGTATTTTTGATTGGTCGGAGCTGTCCTTCTATTTCGTGTTTTGAAAAAGAAAGATAACAAACTTCAAGATTTTAAATTTCTTTCGTCGTTGCTATGGTGAATTTCTTATGTTTTTTAAACAAACTGAGAAAACTTGCCCCACAAAGACTATCCGGGAAACTATTATAATCCGTTGAATTTGACACTTTTAATTATTTTTTCGTGAAATGATTATCAATTTGGACAGAATAGCTGAATCAAAAACCAAAACAAAATTAATTTTTATTAGTTGCATTTTTAACCAAAGAAGATTAAATTGTTTCCGAAAGAGACGAATTTTTCACAAAACAGTTCAATTTTTTTACACGAAAATACAAGTTTTCAACGAAACAGATCACTTTTCTACCAAGAAGACGGATTTTTAACAAAATAAATATATTGTCATCCGAATAGATGAATTTTTAATAAAAAAAGATTAATTTTCAACCAGTTGCATTTTTTACCAACGAAGACGAGTTTCCAACAAAATACTTAATTCTTAATAAAAAGAAATTAGTTTGCAAATTTAAAAGACCAATTTTCAACCATATTCAATTTTTTAGCAGATAACATTTTTCTGCCCTGAAAAAAAATTTCACTCAAATTGTAATTTTAAAGGATAAATAATTTTTAATACAAAATAAACATTACAATTAAAAATTTACTTTTTAATTTTGTTTGTTAATTTATTTTTAGGGTTTCATAAATATATAATTTTCGTACGATTCTTGGGAAAATTAAAAAACACTCAAAGATTCAAGATAACTAGAAAAAGTATTATATAATTTTTTCATTTTTCAGGATTTTGCAAAATTCTAGGAAAACTTTGAATCAGTTTAAAAAATATTTAGGGCAGAAACATTTTGAAATATTCTAATACCTTTTTAGATTTTCTTCAAAAATTAATTATTCAAATTAAATAATCATTGAAAATTTTCCCAGGAATCTTGAAAAAAGTTTTTTATTTTCTTGAAGCCTTTCATATTTCTTAGAAGGCTTTGGCATTTGTTTCAAAATTTTCAAAAATAAACATTTTTTTATTTAATTTTCGGAATATTTTAAAGAATATTCAAAGAGATTTGAAAAGATTTCAAAAGACATACAAAATTATCATAACAAAATCTGGAAGATTTGAAGGCAATTTTTGAATATTTTCAGAATTTAAAGAAAAATTTGGAAAAGTTCGAATAATTTAAAAAGATTTTCAGAAGGTTTAAAAGTTATGGAAACTTTGAAGAAAAAAATAGAAATTTGAAAAGTACTTTGTCAATTTTCTCTTCAAATGTATTGCTTTAAATATGAAATCAGTTGCAATTTTCGCAGTATTTTTTAAAAAAGTTTTTTATTTTCTTGAAGCCTTTCATACTTCTTAAAAGGCTTTGAAAATTTGTTCAAAATCTTCAAAAATTTACTTTTTTTTTTGAAATTCTTCGAAATCTTTTCAAATTTGAATTTTTTAAAAGTTTCCATAACTTCTAAACCTTCTCAATATCTTTTAAAAATATTCGAAATTCTCCAAATGTTTCTCAACATTCTGAAAATTTTGTTAAAATTGCCTTGAAACCTTCCAGATTCTGTTCTGATAATTTTGCGAGTCTTTTGAAATCTTTTCAAATCCCTTCACATATTCTTTAAAAATTAATTATTCAGGCTAAAAAATCATTTTGAATTTTCTCATGAAATTTAATAGAATTTTTCATAATCGTGAAACTTTCTAAAATCCTTAGAAAGCTTCAAAAATATTATTTCCAAACATTCAAAAATATAAATTTTTTAAAACTTTTTTGAACTGCTTCCAATTTTTAAATTTATTCTGAGACTTTTCCAATTTGCTGAATGATTCTTTAAATAATTCGAATTTTTTATAAAACTTTGTAATCTCGCTAATTTAAAATTTTTGCTTATTATCGGCCACATTTATTTTCCAAATTTTAGGAAATAATTCAAAAAGTTTGAAAATCGTTGTCAATTTTCTCTTCAAATAATATTAGATTAGAAAAGATTTAGAAAATCGTCATGACAGATTCTAAGAGATTGTAAGGCAATTTTAGTAACTTTTCAGAATTTTAAGAGAATTGTTGAAAAATTCTAATAATTTCAAAAGATATTTAGAATCAGTTTAATATATTTATGGCAGAAAATTTTGCCAGGAATCTTGAAAAAGGTTTCTTATTTTCTTGAAGCCTTTCATACTTCTTAAAAGGCTTTGAAATTTGTCTCAAAATCTTCAAAAGTTAACATTTTTTTTTTAATTTTTAGAATATTTTAAAGAATGTTCTGAGAGATTTAAAAAAATCTCAAAAGACTTACAAAATTATCATAACAAATTCTGGAAGATTTTAAGGCAATTTTTGTAATTTTTCAAAATTTTGAGGAAAATTCTGGAAGAATTCGAATAATTTTAAGACATTTAGAAAGTTTAAAAGGAAGGTTCCTAAAATTATAAATAAAAAATAAATTTTTAATTATTTTATAAAATTTCGGAAGAGAATTATTATATATATTATCTATTATTATTTTATAATATAATATATAATATATTTATAATAATTATTTTGGAAAATCAATATTAAGATACTATTTTCAAAAATTTTAACATTTCAAGAGATTTCAAAAATTGTTAGAACAGAAGTTTTTTTAATTTTAAGAGTAATTTTGAGAGAACATTTGAAAACTTTTTAAAATATGACAACATATTTCAAAAGATTGCAAAAAATTTCTAAAATTTTGATAACAGATTCTGAATGTAAGAAGTTCAAAAGGCTTCAAGAAAATAATAAAATTCCTTACAATTCCTGGGAAAACTTGAACTGAATTTTTATTTTGAAAATAAATTCTCTCTCTATTTGAAAAAATTAATTTTAAGATAATATTTCAAAAAATCTTTAACATTTTCAAAGATTTCTAAAATCGTCAATCTGGAAAATTTGAAGGCAAGTTTTTAAATATTTCAGAATGTCAAGAAAAATTTTGGAAAAATTCGAAGAATTTTGAAAGATACTTAGAAGGTTTAAAAGTTTTAAAAATGGTAAAAAACCCATTTTAAGTTGGAAAATATTTCCAAACATTTTAAACAAAGAGTAAATCTTTGAAGATTTCGAAAAAAATGTTGAATCTTTTTAAGAAATTTAAAAGGCTTCAAGAAAATAAGAAAAAACTTTCTCAAAATTTCTGGGAGAATTTAAACTCAATTATTAAACAAAATTTTAACATTTCAAAAGATTTCCAAAATTGTCGAAACAGAATGTGGAAGATTTGCAGGCACGCTTTTTTCAGAATTTCAAGAAAAATTTTTGAAGAACTCCAAGAATTTTAAATGATAATTAGAAAGTTTGAAAGTTTTGAAAATGGTTGAAAAATGATTTTATGTTTGAAAAGATTTTCAAACATTTTAAGCAAAATGTAAATTGAGGATTTCGAAAAAAAATTCAGATCTTTTTGAGAAGTTTGAGAGGTTTTAAGAAAATGAATACAATTTCCTGAGATTCCTGGGAACATTTTTTATTACTTTTTATTTTGAAAAATTATATGTGAAAAAAAATGTATAAAGCTTCAAAATATTTCTACAAATTTCGGAAATACCTGGGAGATATAAGGGCATTTTTTTAATTTTGAAGAATTTTTCAAAATTTGATGAATATTTCGAGTTAGTTTAAACTTTAAGTTTAAGAGATATTTATATATCTTCCAAACTTATAAAAATCTAAAATCTTCCAAACTGACTCGAATTTTGCCAAAAAATTTCCAAAATCCTGAAAAATAAAAAATTATAGTTTTTCGACGTATCTGGAAGCTTCAAACAAAGTTCTGAATTTTCTCAAGAAATTTTAGAAAAATTATATATTCAGTCAAATTTAAAAACATATAAACAAATAAACTTAAAGAATAAATGTTTGGTAGAGATTTTTATTTTGTATTTGAAATTCTTTATCTCCTAAAAATAATAATTTGCGTGATTTTTTTTCTTTCATGCCTGGAAAATCTTTTTTAAGATAATATTTTAACTATTTGGTTGCAAATCCGTCTTTTAGGATTGAAAATTAATCTATTTTCGTTAAAGATTCCACTATTTTGTTGAAAATTTGTGTCTCTGAGTTAAAAATGCAACTGATTGATAATTAATTTTTTTTGGTCGAGGATTCAACTGCTTTGTTGAAAATTCATTTTTTTTACTAAACATTCATCTTTTCATTCAAAAATTCATCTATTTCGTTGACAATGTCACTATTTCTTTAAAAATCCGTCTTTTTGGGAGTAAATTCATTTATTTCATTAATAATTAATATTTTCGTGTTAAAAATTTAACTGCTTTGTACTTTGTTAAAATTTAACAGGTGAAACATTTTGAAATTCAAAAGTTAATGTTTTCCGTTTGAGAAATATAAGGTAGAAGAGTATCTGTTAATTGTTAAATTGTTCCAAATTTTTTTAGTTACAAATATTTTGAAAACATTACAATTTCCAAGAGTTCAGGAAAATGTATTGAATTCATTTAAAAAATTTGATTCAAGTTTTTTATCACAAACAATTTTTATTGTTGATCCATTGTTACTCAAAAACCAATTGGGAATAAAAATATTTAATTTGGTGAACTCAAGAAACATAACATAGAATACAAGTAGGCATAGCCTACGAAAAATTAGCTTCTTATAAACTGCATTGAAATTAAATAATACATTTTCAATATTTAAACTAACATATAAAGTTTATACACTATACATCACTGAAAATTGAATATTATGAAATTTATAGCAATGAAATAGTCTTAATTATTATAGATTCTCAAGAAGTAGAAAGCTTTAGCTGAAAAATGTTTGTTAATAATTTTCATAGGCTAAAAATAAATTTAATAAGGCAAAAATTCAGATTACTGTTTAAACTATTTCAAATTTTTCAGAAGAAATAATTCTTCAAGTGAAACAGATATGAATTTTAAACCAAAAAGATGAACTATTATCTAGGGTGTTTAACTTTCAACTAAGTAGTTTTATTTAAAAAAAAATGAATTTTCAACCAAAGATGGAATAGTTAAATTTTCATTGAAAAAAATTAATTTTTGACCAAAAATCAAACAAATTTCCAACAAAATAGTTAAATTTTCAACCAAAGAGATAAACTTAAATTAACTGACTTATTAATAACTTTCAACCAAGTTTTTATTTTAGTTTGAAACAAAAAAATTTATTTTCAACTAGAATGATGAATATTCAACTGGAATAAAAGACATAAATTTTCAACGGAATAGTCGAAAATTCAACTAAAAAAAAGTTTTCAATGAAATAGTTGAATTTTAACTAAAAAAGATCAATCTCCAACAAAAAATGGAATAGTTGAATTGTCTGTGAGAAAAATGTATTTCCAACCAAACTGATGAATTTTCAACAAAAATAATGACTTTTTAACTAAATTGATGAATCTTGAACTAAAATAGTAGTTCGATTTTTAACCAAAAATTTAATAGTTAAATTTCTAATTAAAAAAATTAATGTTCAATCAAAGAGACGCAGTTTCAATTTTAACAAAATGGAATATTTAATTGATATATTTACATTTTAACTTGAAAAAGATGAATTTTCAACAAAGAAGATTAACTTACAAGAAAAAAGATGAATTTACATAAAAATACACGGATCATCGAATAAAAAAAAATCAATTTTCAGCAACAACAAAAAAGTAATTTTGAAAGCAATAGTTACATTTTTAAAGAAAGTAATGAATTTTCAACTGAAATGATGAAATGATGAAAATGAATTTTCATCCAAAGAAAGAACGAATTTTCAACCAAATATTAATGTAACAACCAAGGAGATGAATTTTGAATTGTTATTATTCAATCTTCAACAACAACAAAATTGATTTTGAACAAAAGAGTCTTACTTTGAACCAAGTAATTAAAATTGTATAAAAAAATGAATTCTCATCAAAAAATGTAGTATTTAACATTTCAACCAAAAAAGATTCTAATTTTCATTTAAAAAACTGTTGAACTCAACCGATTTCAACATACAGTAAATCTTCAACTGATGAAGATTTTTCAATGATTCGATCAATTTTTAGACAAAAATATAACAGTAAAATTTTCAGTAATAATAATTATTTCAAAATATTCCCAAAATTGTCAAAACAGAATCTGGAAGCTTTGAAGGCATTTTTCTACTCTTCAGAATTTTAAGAAAATTTTTGGAAAAATTCAAATAATTTTCAAAGATATTTAGAAGGTTCAAATGTTTTGAAAGTGATTAAAAAATAATTTGAGATTCGAAAAGATTTTCAACGACTCAAAACAAAATATAAATTTTTGAAGATTTGGAAAAAATTTTGAAGCTTTTTAATTAGTTTGAAAGGTTTCACGAAAATAAAAAACCTTTCTTGAAATCTCTGAGAAAATTTGTTATAACTTTTTATTTTGCAAAATTAATTCTTGAGGAAAATTTAGAGAGATTTGAAAACATTTCAAAAGATGTTAACAAGTCTCGAAAAAAACCTGGAAATATGAGGGTAATTTTTTTGATTTTCAAAGATTTTTCCAAATTTTGGGAATAATGCGAGTCAGCTTAAAATATATTTATTTTGAAAACTTCTACAAGTCCTACATATATTTTAAGCTGACTCAAATTTTTCCTAAAATTTTGCAAAAACCTGTAAAATACAAAAATTATACTTATTCGACATAGATGGTCTGACATCTTCGAATATCTTTTTGAATTTTCTCAAGAAATTTTACGAAAATGAAATTTCAATAACATTAAAAACAAATGAACATATAAACAAACCTAAAAAAGGAATATTCATTCCAAATTTAAATTTCGTAATCAAAACCATTCATCCCCTCGAATTATTATTTAGGTAATTTTTTTTCTTTCTTGACTGAAGAACTTTTTTGGTTAAAAATTGAATTACTTAGTTAAAAATTCGTTTCTGGTATAAAAATTAATATGTTTCGATTTGAAATTCAACTATTTTGTTGTAAATTCGTCTTTTTTGGTTAATAATACAACTGATGGAAAATTAATCTTTTTTTGGTCGAAAAAAAATTCATCTATTTCGTTAAGAAATCATATTTTCGTGTCAAAAAATGGAACTGTTTTTTTTTAGAAAATTCGTCTCTTTTTGAAAATTTTAATTTTTGTTGGTTTAAAATGTAATTGGTAAAAACAAATTTTTTGGTTGAAGATTCAGCTATTTTATTGAATTTTTTTGTGTGAATTCAACTTTTCTTATTTAAAATTGAAATCTTTTCAGTTAAAATATCATTTAGGTTATCTAAATAATATATTCAATAATTTAATAGTAATAATCGAAATTTGAAAGTAATGTGAAATGTTTCATTGCAACTTTTAAAATGAGAAGATTTTGAACTCATTTTAATGTTTTAACTTTTCGAAAATTCCAGTTACTGAATGAACTATTTTCAATTTTCCAAAATTCTTTAAGTTTTTAAGAGGATTTTTGTAATTTTTCAGAATTAAAAAAAAATTGGGAAAATCTGGAATAATTTTCAAAGATATTTAGAAGGTTTAAACATTTTGAAAATGGTTAGAAAATAATTTAGAATTTGACAATTTAAAAAAATTTCAAACAAAATGTTTTCTGAAGATTTCGAAAAAAAAGTTTGAACAAAATTATCAAATTTTGAAGCCGAAAAGACGAATTATCTGCAAAACAGTTGAATTTTCAATCCACAAAAATGATTTTGAAAACAAGTTCTCTATGAGAAAGCCCAAATTAATGTTCCACTAAGGAGTTCAACATTCAACCCAAAAGAATATTTTTTAATCCAGAAAATTAATTTTCTAAGAATAAAAGAAATGAATTTTGAACCAAAGAGAAGAATCTTTGACGAAAAAATTACTTTCCAACAAAGTATTTAAATATTTAACCAAATAGTTGAATTTTTACCAATAAATATGACTTTTTGAAAGAAGAGTTGCATTTTCAACAAAATAATATTAAAATTTTTAACCAATTAGTAGAATTTTGATCCAAACGAGATGACTTCCGAAACAAAAATATAATAGTGAACTACACAATCGAATACAATTTTTATCCATAAGATATTTCTCTAAAACTAACATGTATATGAAAAAAACATCAAAAATTAAGAAAATCTCAATTTTTACATAAATGTCATGCTTTTAACCTACACATTTTTTTTAAATCTGAAAAAATTATAATTATATTTTCTCACCCAGAAAAATAAACTTTCGCGAAAAGGCCCACAAAAAATAAAAACAATTCTTTAGTGTACCGCCCTAATGAGTATGGACATGATTACATTTACAAATGCTTTAATTTTAATTTTACCTCGAAGAGAGAATTTCAGCTTCCAAACGAGAATAAATGTACCTATGTTAATGAGGTTCTACTCAGAATAAATCAGACATATATGCAGACTAATGTATTCAATATTTGCAATCGGTCGTTTGATTTCCTCTTGTATATTCAATAGATGAATATTTAATCCAAATTTTTTTAAATTAATACTATTCAAACAAACTTTAAAATATGTCATTTTTTCTCATTTTTGATTAATTTTAACTTAAACTAAACATACATTTCTTAAATTTTAGTCCTTTATTAGGAGGCATTACTAAAAAATATGCATAAAAACAAATAGGATAATTTTTGTACAGATAAGGACATTTGGTTAAATTCTCAAAATAAAATTTTTGTTACTTCGAATTCTAACTGAATTCCTTTGACTTCTTTTGAGTTCTTTGAATTCAAATAACTCCCTCAACATCTTCCGAATTCCACTGAATTCCCTGAATTATCTGGATTCCGTGAATCCTTCTAAACTCCTTGAATTCGTCTTCATTTTTTAAATCAGTCTAAATTTCCTAAATTCCTTGCATTATTAAATTCTTGTAATTTCTTGAATTCATTGCATTTTATAGAATTCAGGGCATTTAGAGAAAGCAGGGAATTCGTCAAATTCACAGAATTCAGGAAATTTAAGGAATTTCAGGAATTCAGAAAGTTCAAGGTAAATCCGGGAATTTTTTTAACCTAGAGAATTCAGGGAATACATGGGCATTTAGGGGAATTCAAGGGATTCAGCGGAATTTAGGAGAATTCATGGAATGGAGGGAAATTCAGGCAATTTTGGGGAAACTCATGGAATTTAGAGGAATTCAGGGGAATTCATGGAATTTAGACTATTTCTGGAATTTGAAGAAATTTGAGGGCCTCCAGAGAATAAAGATCATTCAAAGAACTACGAGTATTCAGGAACATGAAGGAATTCCGGGAATTATCTCTATTGACCTGCTCGTTAAATTCCCTGAAATCCTAAAGTTTTTGCAATTCCTTGAATTCTTCGCATTCCTTGAATTCTCGGAATTTCTTGAATTCTTGGAATTCTTGGAATTCTTGAAATTCTGGAAATTCTTCGAACTCTTGAAATTCCTTGAATTCTTTGAATTCATGGAATCCATGAGATTCGTGGAATGCTCTAAAATTTCAAGGATTTTAAAATAATGCACAGAATTCAGAGGAATTTAGAAGAATTAAAGAAATTCAGAGAATTCAGTGAATTAACAGGATTGAGCGAATTCAGGGAATTTGAGGCAATTTAAAGTTATTCAGAAAATTCAAAAATTGACCAATATCACGGAATTTAGAGAATTTGAGGGATTTCAGGAAATTCCAGATCTTCTGGAAAATTCTGATAATTCAAAGAATTTTGAGAATTCAGAAACATAAAGGAATTTATGGAATTCCCTCTATTGACCTTTTTTATTGAATTGGTAAAAATCATTGAATTTATGAAACACTTTGAAATCTTGGAATTCATGAAATTCAGGAACATGAAGGAATCCCGGGAATTCGCTCTATCAACCTAGTCAATGGAATTCATTGGAATCTTGGAATTCCTCGAATTCTTGGAATTCCTCGAATTCTTGGAATTCCTCGAATTCTTGGAATTCCTCCAATTCTTGGAATTCCTCCAATTCCTGGAATTCCTCCAATTCTTGGAATTCCCTGAATTCTCGGAATTTCTAGAATTCTTGTAATTTCTTGAATTCTTGTAATTTCTTGAATTCTTCGAATTCACCAGATTCTTGGAATTCCTTGAATTCTCGGAATTTCTTGAATTCTTGTAATTTCTTGAATTCATGTATTTTCTTGAATTCTTGGGATTTCTCGAATTCTTCGAATTTATCAGATACTTGGAATTCTCGGAATTTCTTGAATTCTTGTAATTTCTTGAATTCTTGGAATTTCTTGAATTCTTGGAATTTTTGAAATTTTTGAATTCTTGGATATTCTTGAATTTTTGGAATTTGTGGAATTTATTAAATTCGTGGAATTTCCTGAATTCCAAGGATTCCAAAATAAAGCACATAACTCAGAAGAATTCAAGTAATTCAAAGAATTCTGATCGTTCAATGAACTACTAGTATTCACGAAATTCAGAAACATGTAGGAATTCCTGGAATTCGCTCTATCAACCTATTCAATAAAATTCATTGAAATCGTGGAATTTCTTGAATTCTTGGAATTCTTGGAATTCTTGGAATTCCTTGAATTCTTGGAATTTCCTGAATTCTTGAAATTCTTGGAATTCATTCAATTCGTTGAATACCCTGAAGTTCTAGGATTTTAAAATAATGCACAGAATTCAGAGGAATTAAAGAAATTCAGAGAATTCAGAGCATTTAGAGTTTTCCGATAATTCAGAGAATTCAGGGAATCCAGTAAATTCACAGAATTCAGTGAATTCGCTGAATTCACCAAATTCACCGAATTCAGACATTTTAGAAAATTCAAGGAATTTCATGTTTTTCCGACAATTCAAAGTATTCAGATAATTTAAAAAATGTAAGGAATTCAGGAAATTTAAATGATTCAGGGAATTCAGATAATTGAAGGAATTCAGAAGAAGTCAAGGAATTTAAACAAAAAATGAATCTGAAAGAATTTCAAAAATTTCCAAGAAATTCAATAGAATTCAAAAGAATACAAAGAATCAAAAGAACATTAATGAATTCATAGAATTCAAAGGAATTCAATTTGAATTAAAAATATTTCTAAACAATATACTAAACTAAACAATAGTAGGTACCGTACTTGAATTACGTAAAAGCTCTACGGGGGGGGGGGGGGGGTTCGAGAAATTTTGTTACGATTTGTTACTGTAGGGGGGAGGGGGTCCTTCACTCATGTACGTAATTTTTGCAAATTCCCAAAACTTTCTCCTGAAGATTATCTTTTTAGTTATAAATTTTATTATTTACTTGAAAATTTCACAATTTTCTCAAAAAGACGTAATTTCTTTGCAAATTCCACTGGTTTGTTAAAAATTCGTCTTTTTAGGTTGAAAATTCAACTCTTTCCGTATAATATTAACCTTTTGTTTAAAATTCCTATTTTGTTGCTGATAAGTCAACTGAAAATTTTTTTGGACGGAAAATATTTTCTCTGAAAATTTTTTTTTTTT
>CAKNXH010000961.1:135289-148421 GCA_932178445.1 Andricus quercusramuli
TGGATGAAAATTCAACTCTTTTTTGAAAATTTGTCTTTTTGATTTAGAAATTCACCTGTTTTAGTAGAATTTTCATTTTTCTTGGACAATGCAATTGTTTGGTTGAAAATGTAACCATCTTGTTAAAAAATCATATCTAAAAATTCGACTATTTAGCAGAAAATTAACTTATAGTTTAGAATTCTTATTTTGATTTTTTTTCAAATTAAAAATTCATCCGTTTTAACAGAAATTTCATATTTCTGAGATAAAATTCAACTGTTGGGTTGAAAATAAAACTATTTTGTTAAAAAGTCATACTTTTGTTTGAAAATTCTACTATTTTGTTGAAAATGTAACTATTTCATAGAAAATTTACTTTTTGCTTAAAATTCATATTTAGGTGTTAAAAAATGAACTGAAAGCTTTTTTGGATGAGAGTTCAACTTGAAAAAAAAATGTCCTTTTTTATTAAAAATTCATCTGTTTTAGTATAAATTTCATCTTCCTTGAATAAAAATTCAAATATTTGGTAGAAAATTCAACTATTTCGTTAAAAATTATGTTGTTTTGTTGAAAATTTAACTATTCTGTAGAAAATTCCACTATTTCGTTAAAAATTCATCCCTTTTGGTTTGAAAAATTCGTCTTCTTCGATGAAAAATTCAATTTTGTTCGTAGAAACTTATTTTTTGTTAAAAAATTCATATTTTGATCTGGAAAAGTCAACTGGAATCTATTCTGGATGAAAATTCAACTATTTAAAAAAAATTTGTTTTCTTTTTAAATAAAAATTCATCTGTTTTAAGAGAAATTTCATCTTTTTTTGATTAAAATGGTACTATTGGGTAGAAAATTCAACAATTTTATTGAAAAGTCATCCTTTTTGGGTAAAAATTCGTTTTTTTGGATTAAAAATTCAATTTTTTTCGAAGAAATTTATTTCTTGGTGAAATTCATATTTTGATCGTGAAAATTCAACTAAAATCTTTTTTAACAGAGAATTCAACTTTTTTGTATCTTTTTGATTCATAAATTCATCCGCTTTGGTAAAAATGTCTTTTTTTAAATGAAAATGCAACTTTTTAGTGAAAAATTATTCTTCTTTCCTTGAGTATTCAGCTATTTTATCTGAAATATTTGGTTGAAAGTTTAACTATTTTGTTGAAAATGACTCTTTTTAAATTAAGAATTCAACTACCTGGGTAAAAGTTAAATTACATTGTTAAAATTTTTTTATTTTATTAAAAATGTAATTGTTTAGCGGAAAAGTCTTTTTTTTTGTCTGAAATTAATTTTTTAACTGAAAATGTAACTTTTCCATTTTTTAAGATTGATATTTTTGAGTTGAAAATTCTCCTTTTCTGGTAAAAAAAAAAATAATTTTCTTGCTTTAAAATTTCATTTTTGTTGGGTAAAAGTGCATCAGTTTCGTGGAAGAACAATTTTGTGCTGAAGTCATATATTTTGTTTGTAAATTCAATTTTTGTAGAGAAAATTGGTCTTTTGTCTTGAAGGGTCAAAAATTTAGGTAAAATTTTCTTTCCTTTAGTGAAAAATCTTTATTTGTTGAAAAATCGTTTTTTTCGTTTTGAAAAACTTTTTTTTTCAAAATTTCATGTTTTTTGATTGAAATATAAACTATGACACTTTTTTCGGTAATTTATATTATTAGGTTGAAGATTCAACTATTATGTTAAAAATTTAATTATTTTGTTAAAAATTCAAGTATTTTGTTAAAAAGCCATATTTCATAGTAGAAGAGACGTTTTTTGTTCCAAATAAATTGATAAATTTGAAAATTTTAAATTTGCATCTGAAAAACTATTGTATTCCGTTTGTAGAAGATTCTATGTTGAAAGAGTGTCAAGATTAAAATGCTGGTATTTGAATATTAATGATCAAAAAACTGAAAAATGAGATGAGGAAAAATAAGGGAATTTTGAAAATGAAGTTTTCGGACACCCTACCTAATTATACCAGCAATAACTGGTAAAACATTTTTCGAACCTAAAATTTACATACAAAAAGAGCTTTTTTAAACAATTTTACAAGAAACTATTATTAAATATAATGTATGCATATGTATGTATACCATTAAGCCATTTCCCTTTCGGGGTAGGCGTGACACTACCCGATACTACCCACGACGGGCCAACAGCACGCAGTATCCCGAACGGTCACCCATCCAAGTACTAACCGCGCCCAACACTGCTTAACTTCAGTGATCTTACGAGAACTGGTGTTTTCAGCGTGGTATCGCCGTTGGCGAATAAATAAAATAATAATAATAATAATAAAATAAATAAATAAATAAAAACGTATAAATATATTTACAGCTAGCCTTATTCCTGATGCTGACATACTGTACGAGTGTGAGATCCTCAGATGAAAAATCGAAGGAAGATTTATTGGAAACGGCAGCAGCAGCTCAGTTGGAGAGACTCGCCCCATTCCGGAGGGAGAAGCAACTTCCGGAAAATTTACCAGATAATTTCAAGGATCTCTTTCGTTATTATGCCAACAAAACAAATCGAGAAGCATCAAAGACTAGAGACAAATTGGAGGAGCTTCGGTTTCCTCTTCAACTCCTGAAGCTGCTTGGTAACACTCAGATCAAGGGATCTGACTCTGAAGTCAAGAGAAGAGGAGACGCTCTAGAAGCAAATTCCAATCACCTTCAAGATTCAAGTTACGACGCCCTGATGCAAGAGAGGATCAGGCGTTCCGGATCCAACTCCGGAAGTTTCGTTTCCGGAATCGCTACGAACATTATTGGTGGCGTTGTGAGGGCTTCCTCTGGAGCCTCCAGAGGAAGCTCTTCCAGCTCATCCGGCTTATCTACTTCATCTGATTCACATCCGAACTCCTATGGACCACCTGCCTATTCTGTAAGACACTTTCAGCAATTATTTTTAATTTAGAAAAATAGGTAACTGTAATCATTTCAAATCACCTGTAATCACATGCAGTCACTTGAAATCACCCTGAATTCCTTGCAGCCACTAATCAATCAATCAATCACTAATCAAGCTTGCAATCACTGCATCACCTGCATGTACCAGCAATATTTTGAAATTACTTCTAACCAGGTGCAATTGCAATCACTCAAAGTCACCCATAATCTCTTGCAATTACTTGCAATCACTCTGAATTCAAATTGGATTCACCTGAAATAATCGCAATTACTCTGTACTCAGATTTTTATGATCAGTAATCACTAAAATTACTACAATCACTTATAATCACCTGCAATCACCTGCAATCACCTGCAATCACTTGCAATCACTCTGAATTCAAATTGGATTCACTTGAAATGATCGCAATTACTCTGCATTCAGATTGTTATGATCAATCATCATTAAAATTACTAAAATTACTTATAATCACCTGCAATCACTATTCAATTCATTCTGAAATCACTACATCACCTACATATACCTACAATAATTTGCAATCACTTCGAACCCCGTGCAATCATCTGCAATCACTAAGTTTCTTCAAATCTTTTGTAATCACTCTCCATTTAGATTATTATAATCCACAATTAGTGAAATTCAATACAATCACGTGCATTAACCTCTAGCTTGAACCATACCGAGTTTGATAAAAGAAGTGGAATAAATATTCAGGATTCCAAAGAAGAAGATTCACATACCTGCAATCATTTGCAATCATCTATGATCACACGGATTCACTTGAAATCACTCTAAATTTGTTGAAATCACTATTCAACTCATCCTGCAAGCACTGCATTCACCCGCATATACCTGAAATAATTTGAAATCATTTCTTACCACGTGCAATCACCTATAATCACTCGCATTCATTCGAAATCTCTTGTAATCATTTTCATTGACCTCAAATCACACTGCATTCAGATTAGGTTCATTTAAACTCGGTGCGATCACTCTGCATTCAGATTGTAATAATCCGCAATCACTGAAATCACCTCTAATCATCTGCATTCACCCTCGCTTGAACCATACCAGATTTGATTCAACAAGTCGAATAAATATTCAGCATTCCCAACAAGAAGTTTCACGTACCTGAAATTATTGGCAAACAGTTCTAACCGCAATCACCTGTAATCACTCGCATTCACTCGAAATTCCATACAATCACATTCAATCATTTGCAATCCCTCTGAATTCAGATTAGGTTTACCTGAAATCACCAGAATCACTCTGTATTCAAAACGTGATAGTCTGAAATCACTGCAATCACCTGTAGTCATCTGCAGTCATCTGCAGTCACCTACAATCACCCCTCAGATGAAACACACAGGAAATGAATAAAAAAAGTTGAATAAATATTCAGCATCACTGGCATTCACTTGAAATCAATCTGAATTCATTGCAGTCAATATTAAATTGAGCTTGCAATCACTCCATTCACCTACACGTACCTGTAATAATTTGCGATGACTTCTAGACACGTGCAATCATCTGCAATCACTCAAAGTCATTTGAAATCTATTGCAATCTCTTCCATTCATTTTAAATCACTCCGAATTTCGATTAGGCTCAATTGAAATCAGTGCAATCACTCTTCATTTAGATTGTAATAACCCGCAATCATTTAAATCATTGAAATCGCCCGGAATCATCTACAATCAGTCCTCAGTTAAACCATACATGATTATATTAAAAGGGTGAAATAAATATTCAGGATTCCAAACATAACTGCAATCATTTACAATCACCTGTAATCACATGCAGTCACTTGAAATTATTTCGAAATCATTGTGATCACTATTCAGTTCAGCTTGCAATCACTACATTTACCTAAATGTACCCGAAATTACTTGCAATCACTTATAACCACTTTAAATCATCTGCAATCACCCAAAGTCATTTGAAATATCTTTTATTTACTTGCAATCACTCTAAAATCAGATTCAGATCACCTCTCGCATCACCTCATGTCTTTGGAATCATTCCGCATTGAGATTATAATAATTCGTAATCACTGGAGGCGCTAGAATCATTGATAATCACCTACAATTACCTGCAATCACCCATCAATTGAACCACACCGGATTTGATTCAAAATGTGAAAAAAAATTCTAGTATCCCAAATAATGAGATTCATGTAGTTGCAATCATTTGCAATCACTTGCAATCACCTGTAGTCACTCGCAGTCACTTAGAATCACTCTGAATTCATTGCAATCACTATGCAATTTAGCTTGCAATCACTCAATTCAATGTATGTGCCTAAAATAATCTGACATCAATTCTAATTATTTGCAATCACATGCAATCACTCAGTCACCTGAAATCTCTTGCAATCACTTTTATTCATTCGCAATCCTCCTGAATTAAGATTTGGTTCACCTGAAATCACTGCAGTCACTCTACATTAAGTTTGTAACAATCTGCAATCACTGAAATCACTAAAAATCACCTATAATCATAGAAAAATACCTTGAATCACAAAGAATCACCTGAATATGGAAAATTTTGAAAATGTACATATTTTCACAAAAATTGTTTTAATATTTTGTCATATTTTTTTCTTACTCTAACCCACTTTATATTATTTTCAGTTAGTCATCATGTATTTTACTGAAAATTCTTTGTTTTTTTCAGTAGGAAAATTAATCTTCTTGGTTAAAAATATAACCATTTGTTTCAAAATCTCCATTTTAGTTAAAAATCCATTTCTTTGATTGAAAATTTAACTATTTTGTTCAATAATCGTTTTTCTTTGTTTAAAAATTCATTTTTTGGCCTAAAATTTTAACTATTTCAGTTGAAGATTCATTATTTTATTTAAAAATTCATCTCCTTTGTTGAAAATTTAAATAGCTTCTTGAAATTTTTTTTTTTGTGATCAAAGAATGATTTTTTTTTCATGGAAAATTCATCTGTTTGGTTGAAAATTTGAACTATTTGTTAAAAATTCGTAGTTTCTTAGAGGTTACAAAATTAATTATCTGAATTGGAAATTTAACCATCCCAATTTTCATTCAAAATTTATCTTTTTTTTTTGGTTGAAAATTCAACTATTTGTTCAAAAATTCTTCATTTTAGTTGAAAATGTATCTCTTTGTTTGAAAATTTAAATTTTTTTTTAAATTATTGATTTTTGGTAGAACATTTATTGTTAAATTTGAAATGTATCTTTTTTAGTTGTGAATTTAACTATTTTGTTGAAAACTTATGTATTTTGTTTAAAGCTTGTCTTTTTCGGTAGAAAATTAATCTTCTCGTTTTGAAATTTCCTCTTTTATGATTAAAATATAACTGTTTCGTAAAAAATTAACTATTTTGTTGAAAATTCATGTTTTCGATTTTGAAATTCAATTGTTTTCCATCAAATTCGTCTTTTGGCTTGAAAGTTCAGCAATTTGGATAAAAAATTTTTTCATTCTTGACTGAAAAATCATTATGTGTGAAAAATTTCTCAATTTATTAGGAAAATTTATGATTTTAGTTGGAAATTCATCTCTTTGCTTGAAAATTTAACTATTTCACTGAGATTTTTTTTAAACTAAAATTAATTTTTGGTAGAAGACTCGTTTTTTTCGGTAGAAAATAAATCTTCTTGTTTAAAAATTCATGTGTTTGGTTGAAAATTCAACTATTTGTTTGGAAATTTTAGTTGAAAATTCATCAGTTGGGTCGAAAATTAATTTTTTCAATTGAAAATTTAACTATTCCATTTTTGGTTAAAAATTGATCTTGCATGGTTCAAAATTCAAGTATTTGACTAAAAATTCATGTTTCTTAGTTGAAATTCAACTATTTTTTTGAAAATTTATGTCTTTGTTAAAATCTATTTTTTTTTAAATAATCTTTTTCATTTAAAGTTTCCCCTGTTATGCTTAACAATGTAACGGTTTCGTTGAAAATTAACTTTTTTGTTAAAAATTCATATTTTTGGGTTGAAAATTAAATTGTTCAATAGAAAATTCTTCTTCTGGGTTCAAAGTTCAACAATTTGGATGAAATCTTTTTTCATTCTTGATTGAAAATCTTTATTTGTAGCAAAATTTTCTTTTCAGTTGAAAAAGGTATTATTATAGTTTTCAGTTTAAAAATTCAACAATTTGGTTCAAAATTCACATATTTTGTTAAAAATTAGTCTTTATCAGCAAAAAATTAATCTTTTCGGTCAAAAATTCCAATATTTGTTTTAAAATTCTTGATTTTCATGGTAAATGAGTCTCAATGGCTAAAAATTTTAAACTTTTGTTGGAAAAAACATTGTTTTTCGGTTGAAATTTTCAATTTTTAACTCAAAATTTAACTATTCCAGTTGAAAATTCATCATTTTAGTTGAAAATTCATCTCTTTGGTTACCAATTCAACTGGTATCTTGAAAATTTGTTTATTTTTGTTTAAAAACAAATTTTTTAACTGAAAATTTAACTATTCTATTTTTGGTTGAAAATTGACATTCTTTAGTGAAAATTCAACTATTTCGTTGAAAATTCATGAATTTTGTTGAAACATCTTTTTTCAGAAAATTAATTTCCTTGTTTTCAAATTTCCTCTTTTATGGTTAAAAATGCAACTATTTAGTTAAAAATTGAATTTTTGGATGAAAATTCACGTTTTCATATTGGAAATTTAATTGCTTCTACAGAAATTTCATCTTTTGGCTTGAAATTTCAACAATTTGAATAAAAATCTTTATTCGTGTGATTTTTTTTTTCTTTTTAGTTGGAAAATTCATGATTTTAGTTAAAAATTTGTTCCTCTGGCTATTTTGTTGAAAAATAATTATTTTTTGGTTGGAAATTTATTTTTTTACTCAAAATTTAACCATTCTAGTTAAAGATTCATCTCTCTTTGGTTGCAAATTCAACTATTCTGTTGAATACAATCGTTTTTCTTTGTTGAAAAATTTATTTCTCAACTCAAAATCATAATTTTAGTTAAAAATTATTCTTTTTTAGTTGAGAATTCAACTGGGTCGTTAAAAATCTTTGTATTCCGTAAAATATTCTTCTTTTTTGTAGATGGTAATTAATCTTCTTGGTTGAAAATTGATCTTTTTGGTAGAACATTTAACTATTTCGTTTGAAAATTCATCATTTTAACTCAAATAATTTATCTTTTTGACCTGAAATTCATTTTTTTGGTTGAAGATTCATTATTCCAGTCGAAAATTCATTTCTTTTATGGAAAATAAAAATATTTTTTTCTAAAATTATCTATTCTGGACGAATCAAATTATTTTTTAATAAAAATAAAAACATTTTTCGGTTGAAACATTAACTATTAAATTTTTGGTTGAGGATTCATCTTTCATGGTAGGAAATTTTATTAATAGGTGGAAATTTTAATTGTTCTATTGAAAAGTGAACAATTTTGTCAAAATTGATCAAAATTGATTTATCATTTAAATCCAAAATTTATTTTTTCCGGAAAATTTAACTACTCAATTCTTGGTTGAAAATTGATCTTTTTTAGTTTTAAACTCGCTTTTTTGTTGCTGAAAGTTAATTTTTTCTAATTAAAAAAAAATATTGAATTTCTGTTTGAAAATTGACCTTTTTCAGTTGAAAATTTATGTGTTTTTTTTCAATTGATCTTTTTTAGCTGAAAATTCAACCATTTGGTTTTGGATTTGAGATTGATATTTTTTAGTTGAAAATTCCTTTTTTGTTTTGTTGAAAATTCATTTTTTCAACTTAAAAAAAAATATTGAATTTTTGTTTGAAAATTTATGTGTTTTTTTAAATTTATGTTTCTTAGCTGAAAATTCAACCATTTGGTTTTGGATTTGGGATTGATATTTTTTAGTTAAAAGTTCATTTTTCTTTGTTGAACATACATTTTTTCAACTAAAAAAAGCTATGGAATTTCAAGTTGAAAATTTATCCTTTTTAGTTGAAAATTTATGTAATTGTTTGAAAATTGATCGTTTTTTTGTTGTTAAAAATTAATTTTTCCTGATAAAAAAAAACTATTGAATTTCTGATCGGAAATTAACTCTTTTCAGCTGAAAGTTTATGTGTTTTTTTTTTAATTGACCTTTTTTAGCTGAAAATTCAACCATTTGGTTTTGGATTTGGGATTGATATCTTTTAGTAGAAAATTAATTTTTTCAACTAAAAAAAAACTATTGAATTTTGGGTTTAAAATTTATCCTCTTCAGTTGAAAATTTATGTAATTGGTTGAAAATTGATCGTTTTTTTATGTTAAAGATTAATTTTTCCTAATAAAAAAAAACAATTGAATTTCTGATCGAAAATTGACCCTTTTCAGCTGAAAGTTTTTGTGTTTTTTTTTTTAATTGATCTTTTTTAGCTGAAAGTTCAACCATTTGGTTTTGGATTTGGGATTGATATTTTTTAGTAGAAAATTAATTTTTTTAATTAAAAAAAACTATTGAATTTCGGGTTTAAAATTTATCCTCTTCGGTTGAAAATTTATGTGTTTGGTTGAAAATTGATCTTTTCTAGTTTTAAACTGGATTTTCCGTTGTTGAAAATTATTTTTTTTCTGATTAGAAAAACTATTGAATTTCTGTTTAAAAATGTACCTTTTTCAGTTGAAAATTGATGTGTTTTTTCTTCAATTGATCTTTTTTAGCTGAAAATTCAACCATTTGGTTTTGGATTTGGGATTGATATTTTTTAGTAAAAAATTATTATTTTTTTTTTGAAAATTCATTTTTTCCACTAAAAAAAACTATTGAATTTCAAGTTGAAAATTTATCCTTTTTAGTTGAAAAATGTATGTAATTGGTTAAAAATTGATCGTTTTTTTTTGTTGAAAATTAATTTTTCCTAATAAAAAAAACTATTGAAATTCTGATTGAAAATTGACCTTTTTCAGCTGAAAGTTTATGTGTTTTTTTTAATTGATCTTTTTCAGCTGAAAATTGAACCATTTGGTTTTGGATTTGGGATTGATATTTTTTAGTAAAAAATTAATTTTTTCAACTAAAAAAACTATTGAATTTCGGATTTAAAAATTATCCTCTTCAGTTGAAAATTTATGTGTTTGGTTGAAAATTGATCTTTTCTAGTTTTAAACTGGATTTTTCGTTCTTGGCAATTATTTTATTCTGATTAGAAAAACTATTGAATTTCTGTTTGAAAATTGACCTTTTTCAGTTGAAAATTTATGGTTTTTTTTCTTTAATTCATCTTTTTTAGCTGAAAATTCAACCATTTGGTTTTGGATTTGGGATTGATATTTTTTAGTAGAAAATTCTTTTTTTTTTTTGAAAATTCATTTTTTCAACTAAAAAAAACTATTGAATTTCGGGTTCAAAATTTATCCTCTTTAGTTGAAAATTTATGTGTTTGGTTGAAAATTGATCTTTTCTAGTTTTAAACTGGTTTTTTTGTTGTTGAAAATTATTTTTTTCTGATTAGAAAAACTATTGAATTTCTGTTTGAAAATTGACCTTTTTCAGTTGAAAATTTATGTGTTTTTTTTTAATTGATCTTTTTTAGCTGAACATTCAACCATTTGGTTTTGGATTTGGGATTGATCTTTTTTAGTAGAAAATTATTATTTTTTTTTTAAATTCATTTTTTCAACTAAAAAAAGCTATTGAATTTCAAGTTGAAAATTTATCCTTGTTAGTTGAAAATTTATGTAATTGCTTGAAAAGTGATCGTTTTTTTGTTGTTGAAAATTAATTTTTTCTAATGAAAAAAAACTATTGAATTTCTGTTTGAAAATTGACCTTTTTCAGTTGAAAATGTATGTGTTTTTGTTTGATTGATCTTTTTCTGCTGAAAATTCAACCATTTGATTTTGGATTTGGGATTGATATTTTTTAGTTGAAATTTTGTTTTTTTTGTTGCTGAAAATCAATTTTTTCAACTAAAAAAAAAAAACATATTTAATTTCCGGTTTAAAATTTATCCGTCTTAGTTGAAAATGTATGTGTCTGGTTGAAAATTCATCTTTTTTAGTCGAAAATTCAACCGTTTTATTGAAAACTCATTTATAAGAAAGAAATCATTCGGACCAGGTCAATGAGGTCAATATTCCTTGTCCCATTTGTAGATCGTGATCTAGGTTCTAGGCGATTAAGGAGGGAAATCCGTGCAAGTTTTTTTTTCTTCCATCTGCTAGCCTTGCAAGCTAAATTCCCACTGTAAAAGTGTAATTGCGATCGGCAATTAACAGAAGCTGAAAATCCCATCAAGACTCTGGAAATTAAAAAGGAAAAGCCATTTTACAATAATTGACACACATCAATCGCCTCTAATTGTTAAATTCAATTAATTTGAAATAAATAATCAATTTAATAATCAATTAATTTATTAATTAATCAAATTAATTTAATTTAAATTCGATTGTTAATTAATCTGTATTTTGCTTATAAGGGAAAAAGTAAACTCAAGAATATAAATATAAATAACAATTTAAAAAATAAAGAATTGAGATTTTTTACGGCATTTAAACTTTTTGTTAATTAAAGAATATTAGATTCTTAACAAACTGAAGTTATTTTTAACAATATTAACAATGCTGTCATTTTAACAATGTTACATTTTAACAATATTTTATAATTCAATTAGTCTAATGAGCTACTTCGATACACATTAGAGAGCAGATAATTTTTTTCGCAAAAAAAAAGATAAAAACGATCAATTTGATTAAATAAATAATTTTTAACAAAGATAAATGTTAAGTTTCAACAACATTTCATAGCATAATAAATTCGATATGCTATCACGATATATATACGATGAAAAAAAAACTTTTTCCGCGAAAAAAGGATAAAATCTTAATTTTTATTGACTTAAATTATTTATAACAAATTTAAACATCAAGTATTAACAATTTTCTGGACTTTCAGAACTCTGCAAAGCGACTTCGATAAATCATAGGTATCAAAGAATTTTTTCCGTGAAAAAAGGTTAAAAATGGTTTATTTATTCATAAAATTTGTTTACAACACTTAAATTGTAGAATAAACAAATTATTTGCCTTTTTTATGTAAGGATGTGAAGATTTTTGATAATTATTAGGTGATTTTTATTTCCAATCTAATTTAAATTATTATATACGAACAGAAGAAAACAAAAATCGATATATTTATTATTGCTGTAAACAAATTGCATCAACAAATGCCCATTTGAGCAATTTTTAAGTGCTTGAGGTACTTTTTTTTAAACGTGTTTTTTGACTTACGAATTAGGCTTCAGTAAGCTATATTGTCATTTTTGAACCGTGATTGTTATTAACAAATTTGATAATCAAATCCGTAGTTTAGACAAGACTGCTACTTTAACCGATCATTTCTTGGTTATAACAATCAACAAAGCTCCACAAAGCATTTTTAATTGGAAAGTACCTAAAACTCTTAAAAATTGCTCAAAACTGTGTATTTGTTTATAAAATTTGTTAATAAAAATCTCGGTTATGAAATGACAATATAGTTCACTCCAGCATAACTGGAAAGTAAAGAAAAAACATATTATAAAAAAAAGTACCTCAAACACTAGAATTTTGCTCAAAATGCGCGTTTATTTATAAAATTTGTTTATAACAATCACAAAATTGTCATGAAATGACAATATGATTCACTGAAGCAGCACTACCAAGTCAGATAAAGCACGTTTTGAGAAAAAGTACCTTAAACTCTGAAAAATGGCTTAAACTGCGAATTTGTTTATGAAATTTGTTTATAACAATAATAAATGAATGCGAAAAATCACCTACCATTGTTTATAACAATACAATTGTTAATAATGCATCATTCATTCATAAGAATTACGTGGAATTACAAAAGATTACAAGGGATTGCAGTTTGTTCATAAATGAATGATTTTATAATAATTTTATTAGTTAATTATTTTTTGAATATTGTAAATGCTAAGGTTCCTTTTTTTATTGAAAATGAAGAGACTTTTACTCCTAAAACCGGCAACACAGTGTAGAGACTCTGTCCATTGTCTAGATATTAAGGTGCTACAAATGACTCGGGATTTAGCAGCATCCAAAATACGTCTACAAGAATGAATTGTTCAATGTAATATTTTAACCACGTAATCTGAAGACTGGTATATTGGCCGGAACAGAGAGCTTTTTCCGGAAAATGTTGTTATTTTTTTAATTCAAAATGAAGTTTCTTGCGCCTGAAACCGGCAACACAGTGTAGAGACTCGGACCATTGTCCAGTGAGCGGCAGTCAGCGGGCCTCGCTAGAATACCAACAGCAGCG
>CAKNXH010000961.1:148821-159314 GCA_932178445.1 Andricus quercusramuli
GAAGCTCTTTGTTCCGGCCAATGTTCCAGCCTTTAGATTATGTGGCAAAAACATTACATCAAGCAATTCATACATGTAGACGTATTTTGGATGTTGCTAAACCCCTAGTCATTTGAAGCACCTTAATATTCAGCACACCTACAGTTTTGTAAACAAATAATTGAAATTAACATTTTTTGTAATGAATAGAGTATGTGCGATTTACCCGAAAAGAATACCAAAGCAGCGATTAGTCTGTACTTGGCGAGGTCCGCTGACTGCCGCTCACTGGACAATGGCCCGAGTCTGTACTCTGTGTTGCTCATTTCAGGCGCAAAAAACTTCATTTTCAATTCAAATAAGAACAGTAACATTTTCCGAAAAAAGCTCTCTGTTCCGGCCAATGTTCCAGCATTTAGATCATGTGGCAAAAATATTACATCAAGCAATTCATCCTTGTAGACGTATTTTGGATGTTGCGAAGCCCCGAGTCATTTGAAGCACCTTAATATCTAGTACACCTACAGTTTTGCATGTCAATTATTGAAATTAACAGTTTTGTTTTGTTTTAATGAATAGAGAATGTGCGATTTAAGCAAGAAGTTTACTTTTATTTTCAAAAACTGATAATTATTTTTCCTCTTCCTTTGAAGTACGGTCAACAATCTTTCGACGTCTGGGACTTCAAAAAGGCCATCCTGAATACGGTATTCCAAGCACTCAAGGCCATCAGTGGTGGTGTTCTTGCTCTAAAAGGACAGTTAATCAAAGGTGGAGGATTCCTCGTCTCAACGAAAGGAAAAATTATCAGTAGCACTGGAGAAGCTATTTCCAGTTTAGGTCGAAACATAGCCAGCAGTACTTATGTAGTTGCGCCAGTTGCACCAAAACCAGTTTATTCTCAGAGTGGATATGCATACAATCCACCCTCAAGTCAGACATCCAGTAAGTTACATTTTTTTCATTCTTCCTCAATTAATAGTAATAATTATTTCTTATTTTCCAGTATCCAATGGCTCTTATATATTATTAAAATATAGTGCTCAATCATTCAAAATAGATGGATTCCACGTTAAACTGACATAAACCAGACCTTCAGATCATCGATTTTTTTCAATACTGGTTACTGATTTGCTTAGTAGAGAAAGTATACTCTCTTAAAATGAACCAGTGAGATCTCACTGATTCCTAGTGAAATCTCGCTGATTCCTAGTGAAATCTCACTGGTTGAAACAGCCAGAAGTGTGTCACTGACAATCAGTGAGATTTCACTGGTTTTTCCAGTGGAATTCCGTCAATGGTTTGATCAGTGAGGTTCACTGGTTACTCAGTACCAGTAGTCAGTCGCACGCGTCGCTCAAGGTCAAACCTAAGTGGCCAGGTGCCTCCCCACCACGCGCGTACCAGACGACTGGAGGTTCATGTCTTGACCGCGTGGAGCGCTATATTACTGGTTGAATCATCATTTGGTGTCACTGGTATAATCAGTAACGCGGTTTCAGCTGAGTCACTCACTGGTTCACCCAGTCAAAGTCGGAAAATCACTGGTTCACCAGTAATAATTCAAATACGGATTCAACCAGTGACAATCTTACTGGTTCATGTTGAGAGAGTTGATTACCAAAGATTTAACTTAATTTTTTTCATGTTGTTGCAGTTTCTCTATTTTTGATATTTTTTGAGTTTCTAAAACACAAATTACACTAGTTCATTATATGCTTTTAGCTAGGTTTAAATATACTTAACGGACACTCCTTTTTTTGTAAAAAAAAACTCGCGGCAATTCAAATGTTGGTGTTTCGATTGATTCAAAAAACTCATTCATGGCTTTTTTCATATTTTAAACAACAATTTTTTTTGTAATACCGACAAGCGGGGTAATTTCGGACATATCAGGTAATTTTGGATATTCCAAAAATGATAGTTCATATTACTTCAGGGGGCTTTAACCAGAATCTAGAACCAGTTAAAGCTTTAATAATGCCTTAACTGATTCTAGATTCTAGTTGAAATCCCTTAAGTAATTTTAACTAATAATTTATGAGTGTCCGAATTTACCCCACGTGTCCGGAATTACCCCGTTTGACGGTACCTATTTATTTTTCACTTTAAAATTTCCTTCTAGAGGAAAAATGCGAAATCCTATGCTCAAAGAAAAAATTTGTTGTGTAGCACCAGAAAAAAGAGAGAAATTAAATTTTGAAATTCGTTAATATCTTCTGGTTGGTTTTTTGGTTTTGATATTCAACAAAAATTCTCTACAGGTTCAAAAATTCCGGAAAATATTTTCTATTTACAGTTTTTGCTCATCAACAGTAATAAAAGTAAGAAATTAAAAAAAAATTCTTTTTAGAACTTTTTTTGAAAAAGTTGTATATGTCGAACCTGAAATTTTTTCAGCTTCAATCGAAGAAACATGAAAACTATTTGCTTTAATAGAAAAAATTTTGTTTTGTAAATTTGGAATTTCTGATTTTTTTGCGATTTTATGGTCAAAAATTTTGGTTCAAATTTTTTTGTATGAAAACCCACAACATTTTTTGTTTGAGGTTCAAGATTTTTTTATTCTACCGCGTTATTAAGGGGCGATTGAAAAATCCCGAAAAATAAAATTCCCGACGTTGTAAAATTCCTAAATTGGAAAATTCCGGAACGATAAAATTTCCTAATAATGAAATTCCCGAATAATAAAATTCCGGAATTACAAATTTCCCAAATAATAAAAATGCCGGACTGGAAAATTCCTGAATAATAAAATTCCAGACAGTTTATAATATAAGCAAATTTAAAAATTTCCGAATAATAAAATTTCCGATGGAAAATTGCCAAATCACAAAATATCCGAACTAGAATTCTTTCTAGAATTCTAGAATTCTTTCTTATAAATTTGATTTATTAATTAGAAATACAATTATTAATTTTTTTAAACATTATTTTTGATGTTTAAAGTTCCTAAAATCATTTTTTGAATTCAAAATAACTATAATTGAAGGAATTTTTCATCCAGAAATATATTTTTTACAATTATAATTGTTTTAAATTCAAACAATAATGATAGAAACTTTAAGCAATGAAAATATTTTTTTATATAAAACTATTTTGATTATTATATTTTTTCAACTCTGTAATATATTATGAACTGGCAGGAATTTTATTATTAGAGAATTTTACAATTCAAAAATTTTGTTATTATCCCAAATAATTAATAAAATTTACGACAGAAAATTGACAAATAAAAAATATCCGAACTAGAAAATACCCGAATCATAAAATTCCCGAATTCAATGAATTAAAAAAATTGTGTTCAAGCAATAATTTGCATCCAGAAATATATTTTTTTAACCATTGTTATTTTATGTTCCAATAATTAAGAAGATAAATATTGAAAAAAATTTCTTCCATAAAAAATATTTTATCATCGTATTGTGATTAAATGTTATCAAAATATTTCTAATTGTTTAAATTCAGGAATTCTCTAGTTCCGATATTTTATAATTCGGTAATTTACTATCAAGAATTTTATTATTTTGGAATTTTCCAATTCGGTAATATTATAAACTATCATCAGGAATTTTATTTTTAGGAATTTTTCAGCCTATTAAACAGTTATATTGTGTAAAAATAAGAAATTTTTTTTTATAATGAACTATCGAGTAAATAAACTATTTCTCTCACATAAAGAAATTTAATTAAATAGTGAATAGATGACATTTGAAGTAAAAAATTTTCAATAAAATTTGCAACGGCTGGAAAATTCCGAAAAATAAAATTCCTGAATCAGCAGCAAAATTCTTAAATTGGAAAATTCCCAAAGAGTTTATAATATTTCCAAATTAGAAAATTCGCGAATAATTAAATTTTCGACAGATCCTAATATTACCGAATTTTCTGTCGCGAATTTTCCAATTCGGTAATATTATAAACTGTTTGGGAATTTAATATTCGAGAATTTCATAATTCAGGGATTTTATTATTGAGGAATTTTATAATTCAGGAATAATTCGGAAATTTTATTATTCGGAAAGTTTCCAATTCGGGATTTTTACTTTGTCAGGATTTTTCAGTACTCCCCACAATTTTTGTTTTAAACAATTTGTATAAAGCACATGGGTTTTATCATTTTTTTTGAAGGACAATTTGAAATCTATAATAAAGAAATATAAGGAAAACCAGAATAGTAATTTTTTTGGAAATAAAATTTCAAAAAAGAACCATAAAGGAGTGTTAAAAATAGAAAAAATGTAATAGCATCCGAAAAAAAAAATTTCAAGTGAAATTTTTAGCTACATTTTAACTACTACCAGAGTAACCAAAGGAAAAAAATCGATAACGTAAAGTGTGTAAGTTCGACTTGGCATCCACCAATAATAATATTTCTGAAGAGTCAAAAGACGTTTTTTCTTAAGATTTGAAAAGTTGCGTTGTACTCAAAAATAATTTTATAAAACCAGGTCACGACGAATCTTACGATGGGCCACCCCCTAGTGCAAACGACTATACGTCCAATGGATTTGAGGACAGCTACCATCCACAGAATAGCTTTGGTGCTGCATCTGATGGTACGATTTTTCCCCTTACGAAAATATTTGATAAAAAAATCATTACAGGCTTCCAATAATTTTCCTGTAACAATTTTTCTCTAATTTTTTCGCGAATATAGGAAAATAATTATATGAATAACATTAGAGGACAATCACTATATAGGTAAAACATTATAAGAAAATTAAAAACAAATTTTTATAGAATAGCGAAACATGGATAAGAAAATAATTATTAACCCTATACAAATTTGTTTATAATTTTTCTTTG
The DNA here is from genome assembly GCA_932178445.1 of Andricus quercusramuli. Lineage (NCBI taxonomy): Eukaryota > Metazoa > Arthropoda > Insecta > Hymenoptera > Cynipidae > Andricus > Andricus quercusramuli. Next base: position 153,610 of record CAKNXH010000961.1, read on the forward strand.
ATGATTTACCTATGGTAGTGACTTTCCTATAATGATATTCTTATAATGATTTTCCTATAATCGCAAAAAAATTACAGGAAAAGTATTTCTGGAAAATTATTGTAACTATATAATTATTTTTTTTAATAAAATATTTTCGTATCCATTCGCATCAAAAGCTTTTTTCAAAATAAGTTAAATATTGCATATATTCTTATTTATTATTTAATGTTGTCAACTAATTTATTTTATACTAAATTATTAACCAAAGTTTATAAATAGTATAACTCTCTTGGGTGAAAGTTCAGTTTTAAAAAGTAATATTTACTAACCCAGTGAACTATTAAACTGAAGTTAATCCAATCTTTTTAGTATGCAAATATTTCGCCTCTCGCATGTGCGATTCCAGTCCTCGATCCAATTTTCCGATAACCTGTTTAGATAATACGAGTAGAAACTTTTCTTCTAGATATTAATTATAAATAACGTACGGTGAAAGGATTCAATAACAAAACTGTATAATTTTTATTATGAACTATTATTTTATCTCAAATTATATTATTTTGTAGCGATAATTACTAACTATTGTAGAAGCGAACTCATTTTTATTTATTCGCAAAAGTTAAGGATGGTGGATCCAAATTTTTCGAAATTATCATTTAATTTTAATTTCAATTGTAATATTTTATCTATCTGAAAAAATTTTCGTCAACCTTTAAAAAAAGGATAGGTGGATAACAAAATTTTTTTTATAAACAGCCCTGTTTACTGAAAAAAATAAACTGTATTCAAACGTTATCAAAAAATATTTAAGAAAATACTAGTGTGTCTAGAATACTACATTGAATAAACTTTAAAATTGATTCAGACTAAGATTCCGAGGGGAAAACAACTTTGGTAATCCGCTAGACCGCTCGGTTATCCGAACTGGTAATCCGGTAAATCAGAGTAACTCAAGTAACCCAGTCCATTCTTAGGTTTTCCACTTGTAATCCCAGGTAATCCACCTGTGATCCACTTTGAATCTTAGGAAATCCACTTGTAATCCTAGCTAATCCACGTGTAATCCTAGGTAATCCACTTGCTATCCCAGGTAATCTAATTGCAACTCCAGGCAATCCACTTTTATCCACTTCAAATTTAACGAAATCCACTAGTAATCCTACGTAATCCACTTCTTATCCTAGGTAATCCAGTTGTAACCCTAAGAAATCCACTTTTTATCTGCCGTAGTCCACTTGTATTTGTAGGTAATCCACTTGTTATCCTAGGTAATCCACTTGTCACCCTAGGCAATCCACTTGAAATTCTAGTCAAACTACTTATAATCCTAGATGATCCACTTGTAATCCACTTCAAATCTTAGCCAATCCACTTGTAATCTCAGCTAATTCAGTGTAATCCTAGGTAATCCACTTGTCATCCTCGGCGATCCAATTGTAACTCCAGGCAATCCAATTTTATTCACTTCAAATCTTACGAAATCCACTATTAATCCTTGGTAATCCACGTCTTATCCCATGTAATCTACTTGTAATCCTAGTCAACCACTTTTAATCCTAGGAAATCCATTTTTCACCTTAGGCGACCTACTTGTACTCCTAGGTAAGCCAATCGCATTCCAGGTAATCCACATGCAATCCACTTTCAATCTCAGAAAATCCACTTGTAATCCTAGGTAATCCACTTGTCTTACCAGGTAATCTAATTGTAACTCCAGGCAATCCACTTTTATCCACTTCAAATCTAACGAAATCCACTAGTCATCCTAGGTAATCTACTTCTTATCCTAAGTAATCCAATTGTAACCCTGGGAAATCCACTTTTTATCTGCCGTAGTCCACTTGTATTTGTAGGTAATCCACTTGTTATCCTAAGTAATCCAATTGTAACTCTAGTCAAATCACTTTTATACACTTCAAATGTAAGGAAACCCACTGGTAATCCTAGGTAATCCACTTCTAACCCTAGGCAATCGACTTTTTATCTACCGTAGTCCATTTATATTTCTAGGTAATCCATTTGTAATCCTAAGTAACTCACCTGTAACCGTAGACAATCCACTTGAAATTCTAGTCAATCTACTTATAATCCTAGGTGATCTACTTGTAATCCACTTCAAATCTTAGGAAATCCACTTGTAATCCCAGCTATTTCAGTGTAATCCTAGGTAATCCACTTGTCATCCTCGGCTATCCAATTGTAACTCCAGGCAATCGAATGTTATTCACTTCAAATCTTACGAAATCCACTAGTAATCCTAGGTAATCGACATCTTATCCTATGTCATCCATTTGTAATCCTCGTGAACTTCTTTTAATCCTTGGAAATCCATTTTCACCTCATGCAACCCACTTGTACTCCTAGGTTACCCAATCGCATTCCAGGTAATCCACCTGCAATCCACTTTCAATCTCAGAAAATCCACTTGTAATCCTAGCTAATCCACGCGCAACTCTAGGTAAACCACTTGTCATTCTAGGTAATCCAGTTGTAACTCTAGTCAATTCACTTTTATCCACTTCAAATTTAACGAAACCCACTAGTAATCCTATGTGATCCACTTGTAACCCAAAGCAATAAACTTTTTATCTGCCGTAGTCCACTTGTATTTCTAGTTAATCCACTTGAAATCCTAGGTAATCCACTTGTGACCCTAGACAATCCACTTGTAATCCCAGTCAACCACTTGTAATCCTAGGTAATCCATTTGTAACCCCAGGCAACCCACTTGTACTCCTTGGTGAGCCAATTACATTCCAGGTAATCCACCTGTAATCCACTTTGAATCTTAGGAAACCACTTGTCATCCTAGCTAATTCAGTGTAATCCTAGGTAATCCAATTGTAACTGTAGGCAATTTACTTTTATCCACATCAAATCTAACGAAATCCACTAGTAATCCTTGGTAATCCATTACTTATCCTAGGTAATCCACTTGTAATCCTAGGTAAATACTTGCAACCCTTGACAATCTACTTTTTATTCCAGTCAATCCTCTTGTACTACTAGTTAATCCACTTATAACCCCAGGCAACCCACTTATACTCCTAGGTAAGCCAATTGCATTCTAGGTGATCCACCTGTAATCCACTGCAAATCTTAGGAAATCTACTTGTGATCCTAGCTAATCCAGTGTAATCCTAGGCAATCCACTTGTCATCCTTGGTAATTCAATTGTAATCCAAGGCAATCCACTTCAAATCTATCTACAACCATTATTAATCCTAAGTTATCCACTTCTTATCCTAGATAATCCACCTGTAACCCTAGTCAATTCACTTTTTATCTGCCATAATCCACTTGTATTCCTAGGTCATCCACTTGTAATCCTAGGTAATCTACTTGTGACCCTAGGCAATCCACTTGTAATTCAAGTCAACCACTTGTAATCCTAGGAAATCCATTTGTTATCCTAGGCAATCCACTTGTAATCCAAGTCAACCACTTGTAATCCTAGAAAATCCATTTGTAACCATAGGCAATCCATTTGTACTCCTAGGTAAACCAATTGCATTACAGGTAATACACATGTAATCCACTTTGAATCCTAGGATATCCACTTGTAATCCTAGGTAATCCATATGTGATCCCGAGTAACCCACTTGTCATCCCGAGTAATCAATAGTCAATTGCCACTCAATGCAATCCAGTTTTATCCACTTCAAATCTAACAAAATTTACTAGTAATCCGCAGTAATCCACTTCTCATCCTAGTTAATCCACTTGTAACCCTAGGCAATTCACTTTTCATTTGCAGTAGTCCACTTATATTCCTAGGTAATCCACTTGTAATCCTAGATAATCCACTCGTAATCTTTTAATCCATCTTAATCCAACTTGAATTTGAAGTATTCCAAGAACCAAGATAATCCTATTTATCCAGTGTAATCCACTTCTAATACATTTCTACTTCAATCTTAGCTAATTCACTCGTAACCACTGATAATCCATATGCAATCCGCGGTAATGCCCTTGTAATTCAGAGAAATCCACTTGTAATCCTAGGATATTCACCTATAATCCTAAGTAGTCCACCTTTGATCCACTTGTTAATAAATCCACATAGAATTCACCTTTACACAGCAGTAATCCAATTGTAATCCTACATAACCTAATTGCATTCCTAGGTATTCCACTTGTAATCCTATACAATCCATCTGTAATCCTAGGAAATCCTCTTGCAACCATAGGAAATCCGCTTGCAACCCTAGGCAATGCACTTGTAATCCCCTGTGATCCCCTTGTAATCCAAAATGATCAGAGCAATCCAGTGTAATACACATGTAATCCCAGACAATCCACTTGTAATTCTAGATAATCCCACTGTAATTCGGAGAAATTTAAGTAATATGGATCAATCCTCGTAATCCAGTGTAATACTAGGGTAATCCACCTACAATCCACTTTCAATCCACTAGTTATTTTAGATAATCCAATTTTCGTTCTGCGCAATCCACTTGTCACACTAGGTGATACACCTATCATCGGAATCAATTCTCTTGTAACTCGAAATATTCCAAATAATCCAGAATAATCCACTTTTGATCCTAGGCACATCACTTTTATTTCTAGATAATCCACTTTCAATCCACCGTAATCCCCTTGTCATCTCGAGTCATCTAAAAAATCCAGGGTAATCCCTATATCATCCTAGGCAATCCATTTGTAATCCAGGATAATCCACTCTTCACTTATATCATCTACTTGTGATCACTTAATATAATCTACTTGTAATCCTGGGAAATACACTTATAAAGCAAGTCATTCGCGGCAATCCACATTTAATCCACTGTAACGCTGGAGTAAATCAATTCATCCACTTGTTGTTCTAAAGAATCCATTTGAAATCTGCAGTAATCCCAATGTGATGTTAGGAATCCAAATAATCCATTTTATTCTGGTAATCCAGAATAATCGTAAGTAATCCAGAATAATCGTGAGTAATCCACCGTAAAGAAAGTAATCCACTTGTAATCCCAGGTAATCCACTTTTCATTCTGCGTAATCCACTTTTTACGCTAGGTAACATACCCGTTATCCGAGGTGATCTCCTTGTTTCTCGAAGTAATCCACTCGCAACTCAAAGTATTCCAATTAATCCACCATAATCCACTTGTAATCTTAGGGACCTCACTTTTAATCCTAGATAATCCATTTGTAATCCACCGTAGTATCATTGTAATGCGCAGTCATCTAAATAATCCAGGGTAATCCATATATTATCCCAGGCAATCAATTTGTAATCCAGAGTAATCCACTCTTAACTTTATATAACTTACTTGTAATCTTGCGAAATGAACTCATAATGCGCGTGATTCCCGGCAATCCACATATAATCCACTGTAACGCCAGAGTAAATCAATTAATCCACTTGTCATTCTGAATAATCCACTTAAAATCTTCAGTAATCCCAATGTGATGTAGGCGATCCAAGTAATAACTTTTATCCTATCAATTCAGAATAATCGTAAGTAATCCACCGCAATCGAAGCAATCCACTTGTAATCCCAGGTAATCCACTTTTCATTTTGCGTAATCCACTTTTCATTCTGCGTAATCCACTTTTCATTCTGCATAATCCACTGTTCACGCTAGGTAATATACCTGTTATCCGAAGTAATCTCCTTGTTCCTCGAAGTATTCCACTCGTAACTCAAAGTATTCCAATTAATCCACAATAATCCACTTGTAATCTTGAGAACCTCACTTTCAATCCTAGATAA
>CAKNXH010000962.1:0-62812 GCA_932178445.1 Andricus quercusramuli
ACATTTTTCATTTATCCGTAGTAATACGTATAAGCATACATTTTATCTAAATTTTCAATATTTTTTTATATTGCTTTATGTTTTGGTCCTTGTTTGCTGCTTTTCATGTACAAAATACGTCCTATTCAGATTAGAACAAAAACATAGAGTTTTTTCATTCTGTATTAATAATAATAGTCAAATAAAGTGAGAGTAATGCTTGATACCATAGTCATTAGGATAATTACCCTACGAAAAATGTATCCTAATACAAGATTTCTTTTAAATGAAAAAATGTCCAAGATGACATTTGTTTATAAAATTTCTTATTGAAAAAAATGTATTCTTTATTTTTGTGATGTCTTTCATTACACAATTAATTTCTAAATAACGGCAACAAAGTGAAAATTTTCGTAAAACTCTTGTCTATCGGAAAAATTATCTGGTAGGTTTATCTACCTAAAACATCAAATTGTGGTATACTATTAATATCAGTGATATCAGTTTTAATGAATTGAATAATTAAATTATTTTCTCGTAACTGACTCTGATGAAATCGAAGTATATGAGAAGCAAAGACTTAAAGCCTATAATCTATGAGATAACGACTACAGAATATGTTATATGATCTGATAACGAAACTCTTTATTCATACATTAAGCAGTTTCTACTATACTTTGAGAAAATGAGAGTCGCCTATACTTTGGCCATCACCTCAGCAATAATCCTCAATTCTATTGGTGAATATAAGAATATAATAATATATCTATAATTTATAAAATATGTTTGACCTTTCCGCAAATAACAATTTTTCTGACGTAATAATCCCACTCAAAAATTTATAAAATTTTGGCCTTATGATTCATTGATTTTTTGGAGAGCGATTGTAGAGGCTTACGATCACATTCCACAAGAATTTTCTTTCCACGAATTAAACTTTTCAAGTGCGAAGGCAAATGGCTAATGATTCTTTCTCAATTTGAGCATATCTACGGTCCGTTTTTGTAAGGGCATTACTTCAATTTGCAAGGGGTAAATTTTATTACAGCAAAACAGCTTCTTCACTATTTTGGAATGCATCTGCACTTAAAATTCACAGGTTCTTTATTTTTCATAGAAACTTACACTTATTTAGCAAACTGATGAGCATCAGCTTGAAGAAGTATGAAATTGAGCCACCAAATATTAGTAGAAAACTAATAATTCTACCTGCTTGATGCAAATAAATAAATGTACTTAGGACTTTATATAATAAATAAAGAAAGTTGAAAAACGGAAAACGTGAGAAATATTAAAAATTAATCAAATAAAGCAGTGGTGTTACATTATTAACTCTATTTAAAAAATAAAAAGGTCATATTGTGCAATCGTAAACGTAATGTAGCCCGCCTCAGTTTTGAAGCGTTGCGCTTCTAATTATTTGATCAAAGTTTAAACAAAGTTCATTCCGGGTCTTCAAGCACCACTTTTCAATAGAGTTCTGATCAATTTAAAGAATCGATTTTACTGAATAAATATTTCTTTGAAGGACTAATCAGATTTCAATGAATCAAGGCCTTCTGCGTGAAGGAAATAATTCCCCTGAATGAACGAAATATTTATTTTGATCAAGAAAATACAGCCAAAGAATTCATTTCTGTAGATCAACAAAAGATATGTCTGGATATGTCTTTATATGTCTAAAGATATGTGTTTATTTTAGACTTAATATGCATTAATACGTCAACTTTTTATCGAATAGTTGAATTTTCAACTAGAAAAGATAATTCTTTAAACTTGAATGTGAATTCCAAAAGCAAAAATGGAACATTCACTTGTAGAGTTGAGAAAATGAATTTTTAACAGAAAAACATTTTTAACTAAATAATTCAATTTTCAAACAAAGATATGAGTTTTTGACTAAAGTGATGAATCCTCACCATGAAAGGGGATTTCTAACAAAGTTGTTCTATTTTCAGCCAAAAAAAAATTAATTATCAACAAAAAATGTTATAATTGATGAAAACTGATTAGATTCTCTTAGTGGGTTCTATTAATTCAGATAGCATTTAAATGAAAAACGATAAAAAGGGGGAAAAGGAAAGTTAATGCAAAATAGGAAGAAAAGGAGAATTCCTCAAAAGAGGGAAAACAGGGCAGTAGGAGACAGTATGTGAAATCTGTAACATTGGTCAGTTTATGGTTCGCAGGGATCGAACGGAAAAATGTATTTAATTTAATTTGATTCGAGTGATTTATCCTTAGCTGCAAACTCTTCCATGTAAAATTCTACTTTAGCACCCTCAAGGTTAAATCGTCCCAAAGGGAAATAAATTTTTGTTTTTATCCTTAATAGATCTGTCGCAAATTAAACATCTTTCATGAATAATTGTGAATTCATGAAAGTGGTAGTTTAAATTGCTTTTAATGGAGCCTGTTCAACAACTCAAGTCCAATAACACAGACTGGATTGAGCGTTGGGAGAACATTGAAAAGTAACCCTTACCACCCTATTTTGAAAAATTACCCTTTAGAAAAACCTGGGAAGTAGAATAAGGTTATCGTTTGCATCAGTGTACGTAACTATGCTTTTTAGGATAAGCAAGTTTTGGAAGCGGAAGTAATTGGCAGCTAAAAATTCCCTTGAGATGAAGTTTCCTTGAGATCTTAATTCAACATATACCAAAGATTCAATATATTTTAACGCAACCCCGTTAATATCCATGTTTTCAATCCATAAGTCAACCAATATTTTATTAAAATTTCGTCGAAGCCGTGGGTTCACTTTAGCGCGAACAGGAGTTGCCTACGTTAGTTTGCTAGACCTTCTCGATTATTTATTTTACGCAATGCCCTGTAAATCTTAATGAGACGAAAGTTTTCCCCCTTGAATATCCAGGAGTTTCTTCTTTAATTTTATATTTTGCTCTGTTCTAAAGTACATTCTTAATGACGCATCATTCTAATTCATCAATGTGCAATGACAAAATTAGAAATTAACTTGATTTTCCTAGCTCTTAATTTTGAAATTTAAAAGTCAACGTGAGTTTAGGACTCGCGGAGATGTTAATTTGAACTTTTTAAATGTTTAATTATTTATGTTGATCGCTTTATACCGATTTTATCTTATTATAATCGAACACTTCGGGCATCAGGCGGTCTAGTTTCCAGGACTTAGCCTGGTTAAGAAGTCCACCATGATTGCCAAGTGTCAAATTGTTGATGATAAGTTCGGTAAGTTTTAATCGCACACAATTCCAGAATGGACCCTTATTCACTTACTTCTCGCCTTAGGGAGTTTTGGTCTTCAATTTCCGGGTCTGATCCCGGTTAATAGAAGGCCACCACTCCGGCAGGTTGTAAGTCAACGGACGCCAATTTGAGATTGCGTAAGTCCGAATTTAATGATTTTTTTGTAGAAAGAACCAATATGAGCAAAAAATTTATAACTTTTAATTAGGAACCTGGTTTTCCTCTCCTGGATAATCCTACCTAGGTAAGATTGTAGCACGGTGGTCGCATTCGAAAGCGTCGAGTTGGTGCGTTTCCAGCTAATCTGGGTAGAATTTCGGAGACCTCCATTCTCCAACTCAGTTTAATCGCAAGTGTCGTTCATTCCCGCCGTATCGATCGAGTGGTCCCCTGTATGCTCGGTCCCGCTTGTCTCCCTACTCCTGGGGGCCTGACTGCACACGCGTTTATCGATTTTCCTGCTTGCCTTACTGACCTCTATGTCTTAACAAGAATTTCTTGTTCCTGTCCTCACCTTTCTTATCGCTGTCACTTTTCTTCTCATCGCACACAGCTGATGGCGCGAATTTATCGATTTTTCGCTAGTCAGCTGACATATTTGTTTTCTTTTATCAGCTGGTGCGGTGACGAGTTGAACCGTCTCAAGTCTGAAATATGAGAGAGGTTTTCAAATTATTGAGTTATTATTAAAGTATCTCATTGTCGGGCTATCTTTCGCGAAATTCGCAAACTTAGTTAAAATTTATCACCGGAAAACGTACTGAACGTTATCTAAGGTCGCAACGTTACATTCAAATGCCCCCTCCCCCTCTCCTAAAACTGACCATAGATTATGGGCGAGCCCTCACCTGTTCAGTTAATCTAGGAAGGATCTGGCCACTTTTTTAGTTGAAATATCGGTTTCTACATGGGGGGTTCATGAAATGCTAACGTAATTTGGAACTAATTCAATCCTCTTTTTCTTGATGCAGAATTGAGTTTACAGTTTGAATGCTTACCGAATGGCGACCCTATTCAGGGTGTTCCTCGTAAAAGACCTTCTTCCTCTGACATACATCAATCACCTGAGAGGCCTCTTTCTCCTCCCAGACCTCCTCTCCGTGACAGGACTAGGTCTCCTCCAGTCATCTCCAGAGATCCTGCTGCCGGGTCCATGGTTCCTCCTGAAACACTTCCTTCTTCTTCGGGAGGTGGATGTGGACTTGAAAACCTTAGATATATTCGGCTAATTTCCAGGAAGAATGAGCATCGGATTTTCGAACTTCGAAGATACACTTTTCCGGTCAATAAACGATTAAAAATGAAAACAACAACGGGAAGTCGTCTGCCCATGCCAACCCAAGAACAAATTGTACTATCAACATCTAATGGTGACGTTTTTGCAATATTGGAGAGTCATAATGTTCTTGCTGGATTCTACACACGTGTGTTTGACTACACAAAACGTGTGAAATTGAACATGGGAAGCTCCACTGTTACCCCATTGACAAGAGAAGAAATTAATGAAATTCCTGTAGGTCACCGAAGCCTAATCAATTCGAGTTATCGAGTAGAGCATGTAATCCTTGATGTAAACAACAATCCTCTACATCACTAATTTAAAAAGAGATATAAAACTAAAATGTAATATTTGTGAATTAAAATTGGATAACAATAAAATTTGTTTCATGTAACTGGTCATTATGTTAAAAAGTCAGTATATTTTGGTACTCAAGGCTTGAACATTCTATCAATGTCACGCGCTTCGCGTTCGGATATGCATACCTAGCATTTGGCTTGTTTCTGCGATTCTTTTTTAATTTCATGCCAACTTGAATTAAAAACATTAGACAAAATTTCTCATTTAGACCACACATTTTCTGTAAAGCTCAATGTTCTATCTTCTACGTAACTATATGTAAAGATTATACAGGGTGTCCAAAAAGTAACGAAACACACAAATAATTTTCGAGGTAAAATATTTTTTGAGAGGGTCACGGTCATTCTTGAAGTAACTTTTAACAAGGAAGCCAGTGGTGACCCTGAATTTCATCCTGAGCTTGACCTTCAAGATTATTTCAAGGTCAACTTTGTTTTTTCAATTTGAAACCCCTATTTTCGACAACAGCAATCGAAAGAGCGGGGAATTTTAGGAACAAGCATATACTCTCGTCATGGGTCAAGAATAACCTTGAGCTTCAGCTGAAGGTTTTTAGGCTTGACCCAGGTATGGATCGCGTCCAATCTGTACCACTTCGGCTCAGGTATTTACGAAAAAAGTCTAGGTCATTCTTGGAGTAGCTTTTACCGAGAAATCCAGCAGTGACCTTGAATTTGACCTTGAGCATGACCTTCAAGGTTATTTCAAGGTCAAACATTTTTTCAGTGGGAAACCCTATTTTAGACAACCTTAATCGAAAGAGCGGGAAATTTTACGTCCAAACATGTACTAAGGTCATGAGTCAAGAGTGACCTTGAACTTCATCTGAAGGTTATCAGGCTTGATCCAGGTATGAGACGGGACCAATCTGTAGTTTTTATCTGTAGTTTGAACAACACCGCGCCTAAATTTCTGATTTTTATTTTCCCCCAATCACCTGACCATGTTGTGAAATTGCGAATGTAACGTTGCAGGCGTGAAATTGTAACGTGACGTAGTGACGTTTAATTCTGCTTTTGATTTTCGAAATTTAATTTATTTGTTATAAACAAATCTAAAGACTTAATTCACGTATGTACAAATTAATGGATTCATATCATGATTTCTTTAGATGTTTCTTCATTATTTACAAATATTACAATTGATTTAGTTATCAACAGTATTTTAAGTAGATGGATTAATATAAAAAACTATACAGATTTAACTATTGATAAATTTGGAGAAGGAATAAAATCTTTAATGGAACAAACAGTATTTAAATTCGATAACAATTTTTACAGACCAATATTTGGAACACCTATGGGTTCTCCCATTTCTCCAATATAAGCTGATTTAGTTATGCAAGACTTAGAATCAAATGTCATAAAAAATTTGCATTTTTCCCTACACACATATTTTACGTGGATGATACTTTTAATATATTACCGAAAGGTAAACTACTTTATGTTGTAAATCAATTTAATTCTTATCATCCAAGACTTGAATTTACAAATGAAATTGAAAGTAATAATTTTATTCCTTTTTTAAATGTAAAAGTTATAAAAACTGACTCAGGTAATATTATCATAGATTGGTATCGTAAAAATACTTATTCTGGTAGCTATTTAAATTTTCTTCCTAACCATCCAATACAACATAAAATTTTTACAGTTAAAAATCTTATAGACACAGCGTTCAAATTATCACATGAATCATTTCACAATTCAAATATTGAATTTATTGAAAAAACTCTATATTTAAATAATTATCCAACAGAATTTGTTCAAACACATATTAATAATAAAATTAAAACAATTAAAGATTCTTTATCAAATCAAACTATTATAAATATAGTTAGGAATTTAAATTTTGAACCAACAGTATCAATTTCTTATCCTGGAAAGTTAACTTTTGTAATTAAAAAGAATCTTCAATGATTCTAATATTACAACAAATTTTAGAATTGTCTCTAAACTTGATAAATTCATAAAATTAGAAAAAGATATATTAGATCATTTACAACTCACTGATGTATTACATAAAATTCAATGTTTGAATTGTGAAAAATGTTATGTTGGTCAAACTAGTAGATTACTTGCTACAAGAATTGAAGAACATCGTGATGATTTTAGACAAAATCCAAAAAACCATATAGTCATAGCAAAACACCAGGTTGAAACTAGACTGTAATAATACCGAAAAACTAAGGAGACGAAAATATAGCTGAATTATATTTTGGGTGGAGAAGAAACAGCTGAAAAATGGACAGAAGACCAGAATGTGCAAATAATCAGAATCTAGAGGAGCTTGGAAGCAATCTTTCCTGGCCAGGGAAAAGAAGATGAGCTGAGTAAAGAGATATCAGCCGAGCAGATGCTGAGCACAATTAGGATACTTAGGAAAAGTAAAGCCGCTGGAGAAGAGGGAATAACTATTTAATTCATGTGTGGTCTACCGACATCTTGGCTGATAGAGACTTACAAGGTTCTGAAAGTTGTTTGGTATGAAAGCAAGATAGCTCAAGGAATGAAGCTAAAATAGTTCCTATCCATGAAGGAGTTGAAGAAGATGACGTCCGCAATTACAAAGATCTCGCAATGATTGATGTGAGTTGCATGATCCTAGCTACGATTATGAAGAAGAGATTAAGGAAATGGCTAGAAAAGAAAAAGTTTTATCACGAGAGTCAGGTAGGGTTCAGGAGAAAGAGGTCCATGTGAGACCTCTTATTTGTTCTGAGCTTACTAATCAATGATTAATTGGAAAGGCCTAGTGGGAAGCTGTATCTGGCTTTCATTGACATCAAAAAAGGCCTTCGATATAGTGGAAAGGATGATTCTCATGAAAAAGATAGAGAAACTCAGGGATAAGGGGGGGATGCTAGAAATGATTCAAATTCTTTTCAGCAATACACTCAACAAGGTTATATCGGCTGAAGGATCCACAGATTATTTCATCACAACAAGAGGAATAAGGCAATGATGTCCCCTGAGCTCAGGATTTTTCGACGTTCTCGTCGATGATGTTGACCAACACTGAGACCGTGATTGGCAATACCCAAACCCTTCGCTTCAAGTTTGCAGACGACCTTGCAGTTGTGTCTGACATACCAGAAGAACTTCAGGTCATGCTGAAAAGACTCAAGCACGTCTAAGAACATGGTCTCTCAGAACTGAAGCTGTATGAGGCTTTTTTTAGTCTGATTTTATACGGGGATGGCTCGAATGAAAGACATTTAGACTTAGCCTAAGTAATAAGTAAAATAAGAAAAGTTAGGAAAGTTTGTTTATTTAGACCTCAATGCTGGAACCTTTCTTTACACCGAGTAGGCGTCCACATCCTTGTACATATTGGAACCATATTTTGCAGGGTGCCATAAATTGGCCCATCGAATTTTTTTGTGATACTTTGAAGGTGCTTGCGATTTTTTTAACTTTCTTAGGGTTGCGCAAGAAACCCTTATAATCTCGTGCCAGCTTGTGTCCATAATGATCAACCAAATGATTCATCAGGAAGATAATGTTATCTTTTTCCTTTAGAGAATAATGCTAATGCTAGGATCAGCCCTCTTCTCAAAATCCTCAGATCTCAAGTATTTTTTCAGATTGGTTTGATTATGTATGCCTATAACTTGATCAGGCTTTCCTAAGTCGGCCAGTTCATAGGAACCATTTCTCAGATCTCTATTCACATGCTAAGGACCATAATAGATGTGAATGAACTTACAAAGCAACTTTTTTGATCGCGTCAGATTGTTTTGAAATGTGGAGTAAAATCCAATCACCCTTCTTCAAAACAATTTTGGAATGGGTTGTCTGAATTTGCGCCCGTTTTCTATAGTTGTTGTTAATTTGTTCTCGGGCCAACACGATTTTCGCATCTTTCATTACACTTTGTGTTCCAGAAAAATTAACCATTTTTTGGATCTGATGAGTTCGTGAAACGCCAAAACGTAAGTCAAAAGGTGGAAATTCGGTACTGAAATGTGTAGCGACGTTAGGAAAAAATTCAATATCAGAAATATGTAAATTTTTGTAAGTTGGTAAGTAAGTAATGAAGTAAGCTGATAAGTTTGTCTACCTGAGATAAAATTGTGGTATACTATTGATATCAGTAATATTCAGTTCTAACGCATTTATTAACTACATGTTTTCTTTGTATCTCACTTTACCAGAATGTAAATATCCCATATTCATAAGCTTGACGCCTGTAATCTACGAGATAACGAGTCTATATATATATATATGATATGATTTGATAACGAAATTCTTCATTCATACATTAATCAGTCTTTTCTCTACTTGGAAAAAAAATGAGTGTCGCTTATATTCTGCTGTTCACCTTGGCCACGATCCTTAATTCTATTGGTGATTATAATAGTATAGTAATATATCTATAATTTTGTTCGATATTTTTAAGCTTATCGCAAATAACAATTTGTCCGCCGCAATAATCCCACCCGACAAGTTTTGAAAGTTTGGCTTCATAATTCATTGATTTTTTGGAAACAGATTGTAGAGGCTTATGATCACCTTCTGCCAAATTTTTTTTTCTACGAATGTACTAATGAAACTTTTTACATGCAAAGGCGAATAGCTGATGATTCCTTCTCAATTTGAGCATATCTATGTTCTGTTTCTCTGAGAGATTTACTTCCATATGCGACAGTTGAATTTTATTCGAGCAAAACTGCTCCTTCGCCATTTTCAAAAGCATCTGCACTTACATTCACAGACTTCTTAACATCATAATATCTAAGAACCGCATATTTAATCAAAATTCTTTTAAATTCACCAAGAGCCTTTTCTGCTTTAGCATATTGGCTAATTCGGGTGTATTCATGCAGAAATCGAATCAGGGATCCTGATGAGACCCGAACAATAGCTGGCCACAGCCTGGGTTAAAAAAGTTGATCCAGGCTAGAAATAGGTAACTTGATTTAATTTCAAAAGTTTGTAGTAAAAAGTACCGGACCTTTATAAGTCAAATCAGCAAGTTATCGCCTGGAGATTAGAAAAAGTTTCAATCATTGTTGCTCTTTCTAAGCAATTGCTGACACCACGCGGTCATTTGTGGTTAGGAAGATAGAAAGGATTAAATGAATATACAGCACTGTGTACTTCATTTAAAAATATTAATTATCCGTGCACTAAGTTGTTCACTTGTGTTTTCGAACTGATTAATCAAATTAGGTTGATTTGAATTACGTAACAAGATTTTATTTGTGGGTTACGAGGAGATGACGTCAGTGCATTTTCGTTCGAGTTAAGAAACCGTAACTGCTAAGTGTCAACGCAAATACTATAAGCAGAGGCCAATTAGCGCGAGACATGGCGGTAAATTTGAAAGCGTAGAGTCTGAAAACTGTCTGAAATTTGAGAAAATTTTTAACAATGTAACAATTGTGTTGTTGAACTTTGCAAAATCTATAACAGTTTCAATAATTCACTTGAAATACTGGAAAAAATTCAATGTTCTTTGTTTAGAGAATGTACATATAAAAACAATTCTCTCTTTTACTGACATGATGAACTCCTAAATTATACTTTTTGAATAATAATTTATCTATCATCCGTTAGAAAATCTTTGATCATGTGATATATCTCTTGAAAAATTTGTAATTTGTACAAAACCAGTATCTCGAATGGCGCTCTATCGGTGCCAGATCATGAAACCTAACCAGGGGTATTCTAGCCGCAGCGCCGCCTCTGACTTCTAGAAAAAAAAAAAAAAAAAAAAAAAAAAAACGGTAAGCGAAGTAGGAGCCTATGCAGAAGTTTGTGCATTTTGTAGTGTTTTGTAGCAATTTCTACACTAGCTTGCTCGCATGTTAATACATTTTGTTAAATTTATATCATAAATATTATGATTAGTTCTGTGAGGATTGAAAATACTTTAGTAAAACTATCCACACTTCAAGTAATTACAAACTGAAATTTTCTGATTCTTTCATTCGAATGAGTAGACCCACATTTTGTTTAGTCACAAAGACTGAAATTCTCAATAATGCCTCAAAAGTTAGCTTTGTCTGCCCTCTCCCATAAAAAGGTAACATAGCAGTTGGCTCAACATGGATTTCAGGTTTATTCTATTTTTTCGCATTTCCAATGAGCTCAGTAGACAAAAATGCCATTAAAACAAGAGAAATAGGGTGATTTTTCACAAAATAGGGAAACCTTAAGGGAATTAATGCTTTTCAATATAATTAATGTAGATATCATATTGAATTAAATATGAAATGCTTTTAATTCCTAAGATTTTGTATCTTAACAAGATGAATTTTCAAAACGTACAATCTAATTTGCAACCAAACAGTTATATCAGCAGCCGAATAGTTGAACTTTCAACCAACTAGTTAAATTTTAAACCTAAAATTCTGAACTTTTAACTAAAAAATTAATTTTTCGATAAAAACAGGCGAATTCAATAAAATAGTTAAATCTTCACCCAAATAATTGAATTTTTAACAAAAAAGTTGAGTTTTAAAACCAAAATTTGATATTTCAATCTACAAAGCGGAAATTTCATTCAATTAGTCAAATTTTCAAAAAAAAAATTAAAATTCAACCAAAAACGTTTATTTTTTTAAAAATTTAATTTTTATTTTTAAAAACAAAAAAAAAATTTTGAACAAAATAGTTCAATTTGCAACCCAAAATATTGAATTTTCCACAAAAAAGTTCATTGTTTAAAAAAAAAAATGAATATTTTATCAAGTGAGATTAATTTTTGTCACAAAATATGAATTCTCAATCCAAAAAGACAAGTTTTCCAAAACAAAATTCAATTTTTGACAAAAAACGATGATTCTGGCGAAATAGCTTGATTTTCCACAGAATAATAATGCTTATAGCGAACTAGTTGAATTTTGAACAATACAATGAAACCTACAGTGAAATAGTTGAATTATGAACCAAATAGCTGCATTTTCAACCTACAAGGATCAATATTCAACCAAAAAGATTAATTTTCTACCAAAACAAGAATTTTCCACAAAATACATGAATTTTCAATCGAATAGTTGAATATTCTACAAAAATATAAGCTTCTAATTAAAAATTCAATGGTTATATTTGTAGTTTGAAAAATTGCTTGTCAACGAGGAAAACGAATTTTCAACCAGTTGAATTCAACGAATATAGACAAATTTTCAAAAGCATGGTTGAATCCTTCGCCAAATAATTGAATTTTTAACCAGGATGATTAATTTTCCTCCTGAAAAGATGCATTTTCCAATAAAGGATTAAGCTTTCAAGATAAAAAAAAGTCGAATGTATTGGACAAAGTTGCATTTCCACCCAAAAGGGATGATTTCTGAACAAGAAAGTTAATCAGCCATCAAGAAAGATGAATTCTGAACCATGTAGTTGAATTTTGAAATCAAAGAGGTCCTTAACCAAACATGGAATCGTTAAACTTTTTATTTAAAAAATTAATTTGGAAAAAAGAAAGAATTTTCAACAAGTTGAATTCAACCAAAAAGAACTACTCTTGCACAATATGGACAAATCCATAACTAAAATTATGAATCCCTCACTGTAAAAACTGGGATTCGATTTAGAACTTAATTCGGTATTAAAACAGTTCACGCAACAAAACAATCCCACTTCAGTTTGATCCGCCAATCTAATAAAATAAGGTCGATTTGTGGACTGAAATAGGCTCGAAATGAGAATCAACTGTCAATCACTAAATCTGATAAAACAAATTCTAATCGGTCAAATGTAGAAACCAACGTAACCCCAAAATGACATGTCAATGTCGTGCGCGCTCCGTCTCTTAGATCGAGTCTCAGAATACAAATTTAAGGTCAAAATTCTAAATTTCGAAACTAGACAAAAATTTTGAAAATCTTATACATTTGGTACATTTTTAAAGAAAATTAGTACGAGGGGATTTCCTGGGCGCAAAACACGAAGCAGGGGTCAACATTTTAGAATTTTACTGAAATTGAGAAAATTTTATTAATTTGGTAGATATCCATGAGATTCAGTACGAGGGGTTTCAGGGCACAGAAAAGGAATTTGGATTCAACAATAAAAAATTAAAAAATTTGACTAAAATTTTGAAAATGTAGTTAAATTGTTAGGTATTCATTAAAGCAAGGTGTCTAGCGTTACTTTAAACAAAAATTCCAGGACTCTTCCAGGCTTTCCAGGACAAAAAAATACATTTTTCCAGCTACTTTTTTACAGTAAAAAATACTATCCACGAAACATAGTAGAAATTGTAGTTCTAGTGGAACTGAAAAAGTGTCATATAAAATAAAATAAACGTTTTTTTGGGGCATTGTTCATTTTATGAAGGTGAAATATCACGATGCTAGGATAGAAAAAATTCAAAGTTTCTCTTTTTCTTCAGCTTCAAAAACAATTTAATGAACCTTATAAAATTTAATATTTGTTTGCTGTTTATAATATCAAAGCCAGTTCAACACCGTATGTAATGACATTTTTTTTTAGAATTGGTTGAAATTTGACTGAGTTATCGAATCATAAGCTAATTTAGATTTATTTTCAATAAAATAATAAAATTGTCAACAAATAAGTTGAGTTTTTAACCAAATTGCTCAGTGTTCATCATACGAAGATGAATTTTCAAATAAATAATCGAATTTTAAATAGAAGCGGTTAAACTTCAACTAAAAACAGTTGCATTTTCAAGGAAATAATTGTATCTTTTAGAAGACAGTTTAATTTTCAACAAAAAAGGTGAATTTTAAATCCAAAAAGACGAATTTTCTGTCGAAATGGACGAATGTTCAACAAAACAGTTGAATTTTCAACCAAAAATTATGATTTTTTAACAAAATACTTGAAATTGCGAAAAATGAATTTCCAACCAGATAGTTTTATTTTGAAAAAAAATTAAACTTTAACCAAAAATAGTTGAATTTTCAACACGAAAATTGGGATTTTCGACCAAAAGACGAATTCTCAACGAAAAATTAAATAGTTGGTATTTCAACGGCAACAAAAAACGAATTTTCAACCAAAAAGTTGGATTAAAAAAATTCAACAAAATAGTTAAATTTTTATCCAAATAGTTTAACTTTTAACCTAAAAAGATGAATTCTTAACCAAAACGACGAATTTTCAACAACTACAAAAAATTAATTATCTACCAAAAACGACAAATTTTCAACAAAATACACCAATTTGCAAACAAATAATTTAATCTTTAACTAAAAATGATTAATTTTCAGTAAAGAAAATTTCAACTAAAAAGCTGAATTTTAAGCCAGAGATTAATTTTCAACTAAAATGATGAATCTGCAATTCTGCAACCAAAGAATGAATGTTTAATAAAGTAGGTCAATTTTTAACAAACAAACAAGAAATTCTACAAAACAGTTGAATTTCCAATCCGAAATTATTAATTTTCTACCAAAGAGACGAATTTTCAATAAATACAGATTTTTCAGCCAAGACAGGAAAAAATGTCAAAGAAGTTGTTGAACATTCAAGCCAAAAGACAGCATTTTTAACCCAAAAATACGGATTTTCAACAAAAAAGTTAATTTGTAACCAAAAAATAGCAGTTTTAATCAAAAGAGAGGAAATTTCCACCAACAGCATTAGTTCTTCAATAAAGATAAATTTTTGACTCCAAAAATTTAATTTCAGCAATAAAAATGGAAGTTACATTTGTAGGTTGAAAAATTAATTTTAAATTAAAGAAAGAATTTTCAGCAAATGATTTAAATTTTCAATCAAGGAGATCAACCCTCAAACAAACAAACAAATTTTTAACAAAGTTACGTTTTTAGATTGAAAAATTATTTTTCAACCAAAAAAAAGGCATTTTCAATCAAAAAGATGAGTTTTCTACCAAAAAAATATGAATTATCAACGAATAATGTAGTAGATATTTCAAATAAAAAGTATGAGTTTATAATAAAAATCGTTGAATTTGCAACCAAATAAATTACTAACAAGAGCACTATATCAGGGTAGTCCCAAACTTCATTTTCAAAATTCTCTAAATTTACCCCGACCAATTTTTTATTTGCTCTAACCATTAATATTCAAATGCCATTTCGATTGTAGCTTCGTAATTTTCACCGTGATAGAATGAACAGTCTCATGTTAAAAAAGTAATCTTTTTTCGTTAAGCAGAGAAAAAGTTTAAAACCTATTTTTTCTTTAAACGAACAAAAATTCCCGAACCATGAGCAAAATTCAAGGACTTTTCCAGGTTTTTCCAGGTAAAAACGAATTCAAGGACTTTTCCAGGTTTTCAAGGATTTCCAGGCCACTAGACACCCTGATTCAAGTCAGTACGAGGGGGGTTTTCGTGTCACAGAAAATAAATTTTGGGTAAAAATTCCAAAATTCAAGAAATTAATTTAAAAAAATTTTAATTTCATTACATTATTTGATTTCTATGATAGTCAGTATGAGGGGTTTCGGGCATTTTCGAGTTTCATAATACGAATTTTAATTCAAAATTCAAGAATTTAAAATAGCAACCGAAAGTTTTGGAAATTCTATTTCATTATGGTAAATTTCCGTTAAAGTCTGTAAGAGGTGGGGTTTTAAGTAACAGAATTCGAATTTGAGCTTAGAATAGAAGAAGTTGAAATAAATTTTGAAAATTTTATTTAATTGAGAAATTTTCATCAAAGTTGTACAAGAACGTTTTTTGAGTCACAAAAGAGGAATTCGCGACCCAAAATTCAAAAAGCTGACACCAATATTTTGAAAATTTTATTAATCTGGTATATTTTTGTGAAAGTCAATACGAGAGGTTTTTTTCGGGGTGAACATTCGTATTTTGAGACTCGAAAAACTCCTTTGTTTTAGAATTCAGGGAAATCTGCAAAATTAATATCATTTTCAAAATTTTAGGTTAACTTTCTGCTTTAATGAAAAGTAACTAATTTTATAGAATCTTCAAAATTGTAGGAAACTTTTTGAATATTTAAATTTTGTCCGCACCCGGAATGGTCTAACCTAAGTCTTCTCGATCCCTGGTCTATTCATCTATTTTTTGTTTTTTGTAAGAGTGAAGTTTGGAACAATTGAAACAGTGCACCCTCTGAATTAATTTAGTTCGCTATCTCGGATCATTTATCAATCTGAAGTTAGCAAACTAAACAAGACAGAAACTGGTACTAAAATAAGACTATTTGTGAGATCATATTAGAAGGCCCAAAAAAGGATCCCAGATAAAAATGAATGCCTAGTTTTTACTGTGCTAATGAAAAAATGCTTTTTTTATACATTAGTTTAGCTTTAAACCATGTAATTGATTTTTTAAACCTCAAAAGATGAATTCTCAACTAAACATGTAATAATTAATATTTCAACCAAAAAAGGTTTTAATTAACAAAAATTTGTGAAAGTTGGCGCCGAGTGCCTACTTTAAAAGACCAATTTTTTTAAACAAAAAATTGAACATTTTTTTTTAAATTCATTCTTTAAAGTTATTTTTCTTTAAAAAAAAACATAATTAAGACGTTGAAAACCCCCATGACGAAATTTTCCTCCCCTACTGCATCTAAATTTCCCTCCCCTCACTTCCCCACCTTAAAAAATAGTACGACAGACGGACGAATGGGAGGACACCCGACCGAAACTATGGGGGTTTCAAACCGGGGATACAAAGCCCTAATAAAAACAGTTAAATTCATACAAAAGAGAAGAATTGTTTACAGAATAGATGAATCCTCAACGAAAACAGAATAATTGACACCAAACAGTTGAATTTCCAACCAAAACGGATTTATTTTGAACCAAGAGGATTGATTTGCTACCAAAAAATACGATATTTCAACAAAATATAGTCAGGTTGATCTCTCTGATCAAACAGCTGGCCAGTAAAAACATTTGCGACAAACGGTAAGCAGAGAAACATCAACTGTGTCTGCCGAGAATGTTTTGGCTAGCGAACTACCTCAACGGAAATCCCGTGGGAGAGCATCAAGTGTGATACGAAAATGAAAGAGGAATTGGTGCGTCTCTACCATGAAAGTGCAAAGTTTGAAACCACACGCGAAAAAGGATACAATTTCAGGACAAAATTTGCTACAAAGTATCCTCATATAAAGAAAGTCGCACTAAGAGATCTTATCGCTAAGGTGAAGGACATCAGGATTAACCTACAAATTTCGGGAGACCGAGCGATGGAGGTTAAACAACAGGTTGATTTAGCGTTGACAAACGACGGCAATGAATATCAGTTAGAGGAAGCCGTGTCACATGATCAGGCAGCTGCAATTGATGTTCTTCCTCCTCCTGTTAATGATCCAGCACCACCACATCCTCCATAGGTAGATGGG
The DNA here is from genome assembly GCA_932178445.1 of Andricus quercusramuli. Lineage (NCBI taxonomy): Eukaryota > Metazoa > Arthropoda > Insecta > Hymenoptera > Cynipidae > Andricus > Andricus quercusramuli. The sequence continues at coordinate 17,112 of CAKNXH010000962.1, forward strand.
CTAATTCAACCAGAGGCAGAAGCAGAGGTTCAGCAACCAAAAAGGCGATTAAAATGGATATACCATATGAACAGAGATTTCATGTGCCTTTATTTTCTGGCAGAGAAAAGTGGGCGAAGTGTGAGGAGAGAACGCCATCGAGTCTTCTTACTTAAGTACCCAGAGCTAGCCCCAAGAATAAATGAGCAGAATATAGCAGACCAAAACGCTTAATATCTGTAAACAGATTGCCTTCGTCTGTTGAAATAGCTATGATCAAATATGAAGTGGAACAGCAGCTTCTTATTGGTGAACTCCTTTTGGAAGATGCGGACAACGAAGAGCTGATTGAAGCTGATGGCATAGGTGCTGGGGATAATGAACATCTAGCACCGGATCCATTAGAACTACATTCGACCATTAACAACATTAATGCAAATAGCGAAATCCCAGAAAAACTACAGCAGCTTGAAAGGTATTTTGGTCATGCTTTACTAGAGTTCAGACATGTAGAACTAACACAAAGGCATCCTCTGCCGAGCACATTATGTATGGTCGTCGCGTAATGGCACCGAGAGAGTTTACGCGCAGACATAATTATGTGGCATAATACACTAACCAATTATAGGGCATAATACATCAACAACTTGCCTCAGACCGAGGACTCGTAACAGAATGGATGCCTTTCTATAAATATATTCCAGGTCCTGTTTTAAAAAACGAAAATCACATCTTATACTGGGATGTTACTATCCAGATGGATCATTATATCCGAGCTAATCGGCCCGACATTGCGATGCGTGAGAAAATGACAGAAGAGTCTACATCATCGATATGGAGGAATGTAAAACATGCATCTATTCATCCTATTGTAATTTCAGCTACAGGAAGTGTACACGTAAGATGCACTGAACATCTTGAATATTTAGGTGTCCGTAGGATACTGGCAACACCCCAGAAATAGTTTTTATTAAACACTTGTCGCATTGTAAGAAACTTCCTATACCATCACAAAGTAGGCGACTAAAAGAGATGGCAGCTTTAAGAAAGCATTCAAACGCGACTTATGTCACCTTCAACGCTCGCGGCTGCTGCGTGAGGACAAGAACGGTAAAAGAAGATCTCCAAACAACACCATGCTTCTAATTTTGTACCTACTACAAAATCATAGCAAGAGATTATAAACGTCGTATTAGATTAATTCATAACATCCTCATCTCATTAGGCACTTGACTTAGTCCGTGGCTGATGATGATAAAACAGATTCATCCGAGAACAAATTTTAAAAAAGAATGATAATAATAGTGTTTATGCATGATTAGGCTCTCGAACTTCACGTTAGAGGTTTGGCGTTTGATCCCCGAGCCTGTACCTCTGGCAATTTTTGCATGTACTTTACATAGGTTCTTGTGCTCGGATCCCACCTCAAGCTGTAGGTCCCCCTATCATGCATTTGGTTGAAACTCAGCCCGCGGATGGTGAGATAAGAGACTAGACTTGGCTTGACATGTCAAATTGGGCATACTGCTCTTATCGCACCGCTTGATTGCATTACAAAAATGCATTTGTGACGGATGATATTTACCAGGTCAGTCCCATGCAGACTATTCAAAAATCCAACACTAACAAAAATGCCTTTGACATATTGGCAGTAACCAGTATACCTGAGAGAAAAATGAGTTTCTTCATTTTCCGATAATAGGATGGTAGCTCTAAGACGGCATTCATAGCATTCTAATCTCATCAGCCACTTTACTTAGTCTACAGCTGATGATGAAGAACCAGGTTCAGCCGAGAAAAAGTTAAAAAATAATAATATTCATAAGAGGCTACGAAACTTCTTTTTATAGGCGTGTGCCGCTATCTTTCGCAAAATTCGCAAACTTTGTTAAAATTTATCATCAGGTAAGTTATGGAACGTTATCTAATTTTCCTTATGAAAAAGCAGTATTGTTGTGAGTATAGGATCTAGTACTTTTTTTGCAAAAAGTATTGAATTTCCAATACTTATTCGTGAAAAAAGTATTAGATCCAATACTTATCAAAACTTCTTTCCCATAAGTGTTTGTAATGTTACTTCCACTTCCCTTGTCCCCCTCCAACACCTGCTACTGACCATGGCACTTTATGAATGACACCTTTTTAGTCCAGTTGTTTTAGTGAGAATCTACTTACTTAATTTATGAAATACCAACATATTTACAAAAAATGTATACTTCATTGTTGCAGAATTAAGTTTGCCGTTCGAATGTTTACCTAATGGCGAGCCTATTCCTGGTCTTCCTCATTACAGACCTTGTTCTTCAGACAGATATCATCCACCTGAGAGATCTCTTGCTCCTGCCGAGCCCACTCCTTTTCGTGCCAGGTCCAAGTCTCCTTCTGCCATATTGGCAGCTCCCGATGCCAGGTCCATGGTTCCTCCAACAAAGCTTCCTTCTTCTGACGAATATGGATGTGGACTTGAACAACTCGAATTTATTCGGCTAATTTCCAGAGTGAATAAACACCGGATATTCGAACTTCGACGATACACTTTTCCTGTCGATAACCGATTAAGAATGATGGGAAATCGTGTGCTTATGCCCACCCAAGAACAAATTGTACTATCAGCATCGGATGGTGACGTCTTTGCAATATTGGAGAGATATGATATGCTTAGAGGTTTCTATACACGTATTCGTGGCAGTACAAAACGTGCGAAAATAAACATGGAAAGCGGCATTGTTACCCCATTGACAAAAAATGAAATTGATGAAGCTCCTGTAGGTAGTCGCCGCCTAATCAATATAAATTATCAAATTGAGAATCTATTTCCTGGTGTACACCATAATGCTATACGTCATTAATTTAAAAAGAAATTTAAAACTAAAATGGAATGCTTGCAAACCAAATTTGGATCCAAATATATTATTTAACTGGTCATTACATTAAAAACTCAATGTTTTATGGTACTTAAGGCTTCAATCTTTTGTCAGTGCCCCAAAAAGTCTTTTTCGCATAGAGATAGAAAAATCTAGAATAGAAAAATCACATTTGTCGTCACGCGATTCGTGTTCGACTACGTATTTCTCGAATTTTTCTTATGTCTGCAATTGTTTAATTCACTATTAGTGTATTCATTTGTGCTCATTTTATAAGAATTTTGCTTCATCATAGGTATCAAATGAATTTGCTTCCAAGGAAACAAGGAAAAGAGAAAGATAGATGACTTCATTATTTTTTAAGCTTATGTTTCTGTATTACCAAAAATCTTATTTTCAAAAAATCAGGAAGCCCATCAAAATGTCAACTAATGTGTTCTGTTACAATAAACAACTTTTTAACTCACGGTAGTTTTATATTCCAAATCAAAACCAATATTTTTCTAGTGGAAACACCGTAACTTTTTTTTAAAGTTCGTAAGTAGCTTTTGATTAATCAAGAATGTTCATCGAAAGTTCGTCAGTAGATCAATCCACACGTCTGAGAGACCCCTTGCGTCCACCTTATGGAATTTTCTTGTCAACTGTCATTTATTTCTTTTTCTTCCATCCCAATCTTTTGGCGCTATAGCCTAATACGACCATACCAGCGAATCAAGCAACCACATTCTCCTTCTCTAATCTTTATTGCACCCTCTTCTTCCTATATCCCATATTTGTTTAATTTTTCTGCCGATTTTGTTATCCTCTCTGTGATATGAGCTCTATTCTTTTCATTTGTTTGAAAGGTATATTCCAAATATTTGAACTTTTTCACTTCTTCTGACTGTATTCCCTTCCATCTCCCAGTCCATTCTTTCTTTCTTCCCCCTCTTTTTAAAAACTCCATCATATTTGTAATTCCTACATTTAAATGCAACTTCCTTCCATCCAAGTATTTCTCCAATCGTGTAATTAAGCCCACCATCCCTTCTTCATCCTTCACCATCAACATTATATCGTCCCTGCTTTTTGTCTTTCTAAAAATTTCCGATACTATCTTCATTGAACCCTCTCGTATCCCCTTTTGCATTATAACTATATCTATCTCGACTCGGCCCAATGGTCGCCCCCTTAAGTCTAAGGCTGTCATCGCTCCTTTCTCTCGTTCAATCATTTTATTCACCAGATAATTTAGAAGATGTATGTTTTCCATCACTCCCATTTATTTTCTAAACCCTTTCTGATTCGGTAAATTCATCTTTTTTTCCTCAAGTTCTTTTGTCAACCTCTCCAATAAAACCGCTACATATACTTTATACAATGGTGGTATTAGCGTCACTTTTTTATAATCTTCAACCACCTTCCTTCTTCATTTCTTCACTATGGGTACCGCTATTCCTTCTTTCCATAATTCTGGCCAACTCTCTCCTTTCCATACTCTATTGCACATTATCCATTGCCATTGCTTCAGTTCCGTCCCCCCATTTTTTCTGAATTTTTTTGGAATCTCATTATTACCAGGTGCCTTTCAATCTTTCATTTTTCCTGAGATCTTGACTATTTTTCCCCTTGTTTTGTCCTCTTCCTTATCTCTTTTCCTATCATATTTCCCTCCATTCCTAACAGTCCTCTCTACTCCTCGCAGCAAATCCATAAAATAAAATTTTTTTCATTTTACTATCTCAATACCATGGTTTACTTGTTTCCTTCTTTTTGTCTCCCTATTTTCTACTTTCCAAACATCCTCTTCCATCTTAGCCTTCTCCACCTCTTCTTCGAACCTTTTGTTTTCCTCCTCCTTTTTTATCACACATCTTATTATACTCGTTTTTTCTTCTGCATTCTTCTCCACTACTTTTCCTCTTTCTTAATTTTCTTCATTCCTTCCTCACTTCCTTCTTTCTTCTCTTTACATTCTTCATTCTATCGACTTCTATCCCCTACTTCACAAACTTCTTTTTTGCTTGTGCACTCTGTCACCCTTTTTATATCTCCTATCATTATCTCCATCTCATTTACATTTCTCTCTCCTATTTTCATATTCCTGACCTTCTCATAAAACTGTTCTTTTCCTTCCACTGAACATCCCTCTTTTCATGCTCTATTGCGACTAGTCTTTACTTAAATTAAAATATTTGGATAGAATCTTCAAAAACAAACTCAAAAATGCACACACTTTTTCTCATTCTTTCTCCGTCCTTTTTATATAATATGAGGGACCAAAATGTTTTGAGATCAATTTAGATCTCGTCATGATGGAAATCTTGATAGAAAACTAGGGTTAAATATTTTAGTGATATTTATTTTATATTTATTATTATATTATTATATTATATTTATTTTATTATATTCATTATAATTATTATATTTATTATATTATTATATTATATTTATTTATTATTTTAGTGATAATATTTTAGTGATTTAGCTTCATGATAATAAGAAACTTAGATATGAAATTAAAATTAATTATTAAGATACTATTTATATTTTTGGTATATTTTTGTTGATATTCAATACTTTTTGGGAAATCTTTGTACATACTTTTCATATTTCTTAAACAAAAAACCCATAGATTCTGAGATAATACTCTTTCTTATAAAAATGTTAATTAATGAACCGCTTGATTATATATGAAGAGATCTTTTTTTATAAATTAATTGCATTGTTACCTTCTCTCTTTATAATCAACATATCTATGAATTTCTCCTATCTTTGATTTCTTTCATTATACAGAACTTTTACATCATTCCCATCAAAGTCATTTCCATGTGTGATTTTATGTTTAGAGAGGGAATTTTACTCAGAAAAAAAGAAATATTTTTCTTTCAAAAATACCAACGTGATGAAAAAAAATTAATAAATGCAACACTTTTACATGAAACAACAAATTTTATTACACTACGAAACAAACATGCATGCATTCATTGTTTGCCTCATGCAATATTTCAATATCAAAAAAGACAATTCAATTGTTGAATTTTTGTTCAAAATACCCATTTTCGATGAAAAATGCTAACATTTCTCAAAGTTGTGCAAAAACGTAAGTTTAGTTGTTAAAGTCCAATGATTTTTGTTTAGAATATTCGATTTCCGGTGAAAAAAACCTTTATGTGCCCCACTAGTTCTTTAAATATTGTAAATATGCATCAAAATCTAATAATTTTTTAATAATAATAGCAGCTTTAGATGAAAACACTAACATAACAAAAAATGGCTTTGAACAGTCAATCTAAAACCGCGAGCATGACCTAAAATTGTTAAAAAATGTTGTATCTTCATTAAAATCCAATAATTGTTTATTAAAAGTAACCATTTCCAGTATAGAATGCCAACAAAACCAAAATTTTACCAAAATTCCGAACTTAATGACTCTGAATAATAATCAGAACGAATGCGAATCTGGAAAATCTTACGATTTTTTTGAACCAGTAATAAAATTAAAATAATTATTAATTTACAATGTAATAATTTTTGTATAAAATAACCGTTTACTGTGAAAAACGCTCATATACCCTATTCCTGTTCGAATATTGTAAATATTCTTTGAAATATAATGATTTTTTATTAAAAGTAACGATTTCCAGTATAAAACGCAAACAAAAATTCTACAAAAATTCCGAATTCGATGATTGAATAATAATCGGAACAATAATGAGAATCTAGAAAAAAATTATGTTTTTTTATTAGAAATACCAATTTTCGCTAAAAAATACATAAATTGACAAAAAATTGTGCCAAATTGAAAATATTTCTCAAAATTGAATGATTTTTGTTTGAAGTAACCGGTTTTTGGTGAAATACGCTAATATACCCTATAATTGTCAGTTATTGTTCAAATATTGTAAATATTCTTTGAAATCTAATAATTTTTTATTGAAAATAGCAATTTTAGACAAAAAATTGTTCAAGATTTTAAATCCTTCTTTGAAAACGCGGCATAACCTAAAATTGTTTAAATTCTGTTTAACTTGATAAACCTGCTAGAAAATCGAAATTGTATAAAAATAAAAAATGAAAAAATTTAATAACCTAACATAACCCAAAGTTAAAAAAAATTGTTTGCACAATACCCGACGAAGAACACTAACGCAATATAACAGAAAATTTATCAGAATTGTGAATCTTCTTCGAAATCTAATTTTGGTTTTAAAATACGAGTTCTTCTGTGTTTAATGATGAAGTAACCTAAAATTGTTGAAAAATGATGAACCCTCAAAATCGATTGATTTTTGATGAAAAAATGTCAATTTCCAGTGAGAAACGTTAATGAAACCAAAAAACGTAAATTTTTGACAAAATTTTGATCCTGATTCACTAAAAATACCAATTTCTGATATAAAACGCTAACATAACCTGGAATTGTCGAAAATTGGGAATCTTGATGATGATTTTTGTATAAAAACGCCAATTTCTGATGGAAAAAAATTCACACACCCAAAAATTTTAGAAATTTGAAGTCTTTTTCGAAACTTTCAACAAATCGTTGACAATTTGTGTTTGTAATTTTGAATAAAAAAATAGATGAACTTAACTAAAAACGATGAATTTTCAACCAGAAAATGTTTGTCAGTCGAGAAAAAAGAAATTTAACCAAATTATAATTTGAGGGGAAAAAATTGTGATTAAAAAGTAAAAATTTCAAATAACTATTTTTTTAATATTTTTTTTAAGCATATATAAATATGAACCTAGAATCCTTAAAAAAAATTTGAAAAGATTTTTGAAGACTTCAGATATGTCGAAAAAGTATCTAGATTTTATTTTTATTCTGCAGGATCATAGCAAATTATGCAAAAATTCGTGTAAGGTTGAGATATATTTAGAACATGTAAAAGTTTGTGAGAAATTTGAAAATATTTTATAAATTTTGGAAAATCTTTCGAAGTTTTAAAATATTTTCAATCGTTTCAAAACCTCTGAAATGTCTAAATATCTTCCAAACTGAATATAATTATTTCTAATTTCTTACAAAATCTTTCAAAATCAGAAAAATTGCATTGAAACCTTCCAGATTCTTTTCTAACTATTTTCTAAATATTTTGAAATGTTTTAAAATGTTTTGGAATAATCTCTTGGATTGAATTTAAAACATAAAAAGTCATTTTAGCTTTCTCAGGAAACTTAAGAAATTTTGTTTATTTGAAAGCCTTTCAAAAGTCTTAAAAGGCCTTAAAATCTTTTATACGAAATTTCAAAAGATCTACGTATTTTTGAATCTTTTGAAAACTTCTAAACATCTATCAACCTCACTCGAATTTTTTTTTAACAATTTTTTAATTCTTTTTTTAAACTTTAGGTAATCATTTTCGATAATTTAACATTTTCTTTCAAAATTCATTTTATTTTAAATAAAAATAATTTGTCATCTTCTCAGGAATCTTAAGACAAAATTTATATTTCCTTGAAAACTTCCGAACCCCTTAAGAATCTTTTTTTTCAATTCTGAGTGAATTAGGTACATAATAAAATAATGTAAAAACTTCGTTATTTTTCAGTTATTAGGACACAATGTTTTTTTTTCTCAATTGAATATAAAAAATAAAGTACCACAGACTTTTCTTAAGAATTTATCGATTTATCACTTATTATTTGTTAAATTATTTTTTAATTGTTAATACCCACCATCAAATTTTTTTCATAACAAACAAAATTTTAGGGGCACGTGGCACCTTGATAAAGAAATTTTTTTTAATCTCGCAAAAATAGGGGATCACTTTTCCAACAAAAGAAATAAATTTCTGGTTTCAAAACTTTCAAAAGTTATGTTTTCGGCATGAAAACCTTCATAGCGACCTTCACATTTTTTTTATTCTGAAAAAAATAGGGGGTCGTTTTCGCACTAAAAGGAAGAAATTTCTACTTCAAGGCTTTAGAAAATCCTAATAAAAAAACCATTTCATGCTGCACTCTAGTATATATGGTTGTCAGAATTGAATATTTGGTCTTGATCAAACTTTCTATATCGAATATTGTCTATATCCATAAATTGGGTATTTCACAAAAATAAAAAAAAATAATGAATGCTTGATTGGTAACCAAATCATATTAAGTCGAAAATTATAGGGATCTAGGGGAGTAGCTGATGCGTATAGTGCAAATATTAAAACCATAGGATCACTATCTTCTAAAGAATCTAGAATGGTTTTTAGACGAAATATCCGGGACCTTATAATTTGTCTTGAGTGTATAAGACCCGGTCTTCTAATTTTATTAAGCAGGTGAAGTTAACAATTACAAATTTTATTTCTTTCAGGGGAAAAGGATGTTGGTTTTACAATAATTATCTTTCTAAAGAACCCAAGAAATTTAAAGTATCGAACGCTGTATATCCTCGTCCAAAATGATCAAAATTCTCTCAAAAGAAGGGAAATATGGTGATTTTTCTATAGAAGTAGGGGGATAATAGGGAAATTAATTCTTTCAAATAAAGTTCAATACGCAAGACTTCAAATTCCTAAGATTTCAAGTCAAAATATTTTGTATTTTCAACAAAATAGTTGAATTAAAAGAAAAACAATAATTTTTAACCAAATAATTGAAATTTAAAGAAAAACCGAAAAAATTTTAACCGAAAAAGATAAATTCTCAAAGAAAAACATATTAGTCGATATTTCAAATAAAAAAGATTTCAATTCTAAATCAAAAACAGTTTCAAAAACGAATTTTCGAAAAATAGTGGAAGCCTCAAAAAAAAAAATATATATATATATTTACTCAAACAGTTGCATTTTTAAGCAAAAAGGATACAATTTTCAACAACAGAAATGAATTTTTGATTTAAAAAGCTAATTTTCAGCCGACAAATTAACCTTGCAATAAAAAAAGAATCATTAGCCAGAAAAATGAATCCTAAACTAAGTAGTGCAACTTTCATCCGAGTGGTTGGACTTGCAAACAAAAAATCATACGAATTTTCAATAACTCAAATAGTTCAATTTTTAGTTAAAAAAATAATATTTGACCAAAAGAAACGAATTTTCAACAAAAAAGTTATTTTTCTACAAAATAGTAGAACTTTTAACCAAAAGGATTCACTTTCAACTAAAATGATGAATCTTGAACCAAAAAGATTTAATTTTTAAGAAAGCAGTTCAACTTTCAAACCAAGGACTTGAATTTTCAATACAAAAAAAGATGAATTCTCAAGGCAAATTTCAAAAGTAGATATTTCAAGTAAAAAATATTTTTATGCCAGAAAAATTATCAGAAAAGTTCGTTTTTTAACCACGAAATATGACTTTTCTACCAAAAATGAATAATTTTCAAGCCAAGAGAAAGGAATTTTCTATCCAAAAAGACAAGTGTTTGAAAAAATCAATTAAATTTTGAACAAAATCCAAGAATTTTCAACTAAATCGATCAATCATCAACCAAAAAAATGAATTTACAACAAAATAGTCACACTTTTGACAAAGAAGCTCCGCTTTCAATTAATTAGTTTCATTTCTTATCAAAACTGGTGAATTTCTAACGAAAAATGTGAAAATTGATATCCCAACCAAAAAAGATTTCAACTTTAAACCAAAACTAGTTGAATTCAACTAGAAAAGATGAATTCGCAACAAATTTGTTGAATCCTTAACAAAAAACACATTAATTTTAAACCAAACAGTTGTGATTTTAACCAACAAAAATTCAATTTCTACCAGAATTTTTAAAAAACTATTTTTGAACAGAATTATCAAATTTTTAACAAACAAGACGTAGTTGAATTTTCAACAAAAACATTTTCTACCAAAAGAAACGATTTTTCAACAAAAAAGTTGGTTTCCTACAAAATAGGACAATTTTTAACCAAAGAGATGAATCTTGAACCAAAAAAATTCATTTTGAAGAAAGCAGTTCATCAACAATATAATAGTTAATATTTCAGCTACAAAATATTTTCTACCAAGAGAGATGATACTGGCAAAAAAGTTCATTTTTAACAAGAGTGAAATTTTCCACAACGCAATTGAATTTTCAATCAAAAAACTAATTTTCAACCAAGAGGATTAATTTTCAACCAAGAAGATTAATTTTCTACCAAAAAAAGATTAATTTTCAACAAAATACATGAATTTCCAACGAAATATTTAAATTTTCAAAGACATTTTTTACCTAATAGTTAAATTTTGAACTACAGTAATGAACTTTTAATCAAAAATGCGAATTATACACCAAAAAAATTGATATTCTACCGTAAAAAATTAATTTTTAACAAAATATAAGAATTTCCAACCAAATAGCTAAATTTTCAACTGAAGAACATAAATTTTCAACCAAACATGGAATAGTTCAATTTAAATCTAACGAATGTATTTCTTAATAAAATAATAATTATGAACGAAATAGTTGAATTTTGAACAAAAACAAACATGTTTCAACTAGAATGATGAGTCATTAACCAAAAAAATTATTTTTCAACAAAGTAGTTCCACTTTCAACAAATTGGTTGGATTTTCAAACAAAAAATATGAATTCTTAGCAAATAATGTACTAATTGATATATCAACCAAAATATATTTTAATATAACCGAAAATAGTTGAATTTAGACATAAACGACGAATTTTCAAGAAAATAGTTGATTCGTCAACCAAAAAAGAATTATATTTTTCCATAGTTAAATTTTCAACCTAAGTGATTTTTATACCAAAAACATGAATGACACACCAAGGGGATTAATATTCTACCACAAAGAATGCATTTTGAAACAAATATAGGAATTTTCAACCATATATGTTTAACTGAATATTTAAATTTCGAGAGAAAAAAAAGGCTTTTCAACTAAAATTATAAATCATTGACAACAAAAAAACTAAATAAATTAGTTCTACTTTTAACAAAATAGTTCCACATTTAACAAAGCAGTTCCACTTAAAACTAATAAGTTAATTGTTGTGAACGAAAAAGATGAGTTCTTAACAAAAATATGTGATAGTTGATATTTCAATTTAAAAAAAAAGATTTCAATTTTAAACCCAAAACAGTTCAATTCTACCAAAAAAGATGTTTATTTCAAAACAAAAACAGTTGAATTCAACCAAACAAGAGGACTTTGCAAACAAAACAGGTGAATCTTCAACCAAAACAAATTAATTTTCCACCAAACAGTTGTGACTTTCAACCAAAAAATATGCATTTTCCACCAAAATAGATGAATTTTCAACATGAAAAGACGAATTTTGAACCAAAAAGAATGACTTTTTATCAAAGTTGTTGAATTTTCAACAAAATAGTAAAACTAATTTCAACTTCAGTTCACCAAATATCTTCTGATTCAATCAGGTTTTCCCCGATATTCCATATTTTTCCCTGGCCAGTTTAGAATTTCTTGGCTTTGCATGACTTTCTGGAATTCCCTGACCTGTAGCAACCCAGTCAATGAGTACTTGAGACAGGCCATTTTTCAATAAATGGTACCATTAAAGTACACTGAAACCTGGATTTAAGAAACTTGGGGTTGCAATGTTCCTAGGCCGAAAGAGAGGCAGCGCTCAGTCGTGCGTGACGAGCAGCAGCGTAGTTCTCATGCGCGTATGTTGCGTGATATTATGTATTCTAATTGGAAATGGTTCACACAGCCCTGAATATTTACGCTTGGATTCCCTGGATTGAGCATCAATGCCACTGCAATCCACGCCCGAAACCGTTCCTAAATTCAGGTTCCAGTGTAAATAATCTTAAGCAAAAACGAGTGTTGGACGAAGTATTATGTGAACTCGATGCACTATATACTATTGTTTTTTTTTTCAATTTTTAAAATGTTGAAAATCATATAAGGTAAATTCATCTATTATGAAACATTTCCCAACTATTAAACAGTTTGTCAAAAAATTCCATTTATAAATAATGTAATAATACATTTTTGAATAAAAATTATTATATTAATAAGTATGAAAGTTAGGCTTCACATCTATATAGAAAGCAAGTATGATTCTAAAGTTTTGAACACTGAAAAATAATTTTAATCATGTATCCTCCATACTCACGAAAATTGATTGCCATTTATCCGAATCAGAAGGGTTGATACCTATGATTTGTTTTATCTCGTGTGTAGTTAAATTTCCATCTGGAAACGTTAAATTTTCAGAAAGAAAAATTTATTTTCAACAAGTTAGTTAAGTTTTCTATCAGAGATGAATTTTCAATTAAAATGATGAATCTTCAACAAAAAAATCAATTTTTAATGAAATAGTTACGCTCTTGACGAAGGAGTTGAATTTTCGACTAAAAAAGATGAATTCTCAACGAACAATGTGATATAATTTAAATTTAAATCGCAAAAGACGAATTTTCAACAAAACACAGCAAGTTATTATTAAGTACAATGAAAGAAAAAAAACAAAATGAAAAGGGTACTTAGCCTAATATTTCATTCACAATTTTTCAATCTATTAGAAAAATAATTTTTTCCTATTCTTTGAACATCTTGAAAATTTCGAAAAGTATATAACTTTTCTAATTTTTATTAAAATTAAAAATTTCATAACGATAATTTTTTGAAAATTCCTTTTTCTGGTTTGAAAATTCACCTGCTTTAGCAGAAATTACAACTTCCTTGGCAAAAAATGCAACTGTTTCGTTTAAAATTTAACAATTTTGTTGAAAAGTCATACTTAATGGTTCAAAATTCTACTGTTTTCTTGAAAATTTAACTATTTTGTAGAAAATTTACTTTTTGGCTAAATTTAATATTTTGGTGTTTTGAAAAAAGGACTGAAATTTTGTCTGTGTGAAAATTCAACTATTTTTGAAAAATTTGTTTTGTTTTGTAATAAAAAATTCATCTGTTTTAAGAGAAATTTTCTCTTTCTTGAATAAAAATGCAACTGTTTGGTTGAAAATAAAACTATTTTGTTAAAAAGTCATACTCTTGGTTGAAAATTCTACTGTTTTGTTAAAAATTTAACTGTTTTGTATGAATTTTACTTTTTGTTCAAAATTCATATTTTGGTGTTAAAAAATGAACTGAAAGCTTTTCTGGATGAATGTTCAACTTTTAAAAAAATCTGTCCTTTTTTTGTGAAAAATTCATCTGTTTTAGTAAAAATTTCATCTTTGTTGGATGAAAATTCAACTATTTCGTTAGAAAGTCATCCCTTATGGTTGACAAAATTCGCCTTTTTGGATAAAAAATTCAATTTTGTTAGTAGAAACTTATTTTTTGTTGAAAAAATCATATATTGATCTTAAAAAGTCAACTGGAATCTTTTCTGACTGAAAATTCAACTTTTTTTTTCAATTTATTTTCTTTTTCAATGAAAATTCGGGTAAACATTCATCTTTTTCGATTTTCGTACAAACTTATTTCTTGGTTAAAAATTCATATATTTTCATCGTGAAAAGTAAACTGAAATCTTTTTTAACAGAAAATTCCACTATTTTTTTAAAAATCTTTTTGATTTATAAATTCATCGGCTTTGGTTAAAAATGTCTTTTTTTTAATGAAAATGTAACTTTTTCGTTAAAAATTCTTCTTCTTTGATTGAGTATTCAACCATTTCATTTGAATAAGATTTGATTAAATCACTTTGTTAAGAAATCATTTTTTTTAAGAGTTATATTTTTCGTTGAAAATTCCTCTCTTTCGTTGAAAGTTCAACTATTTTGTTGAAAATTAATCTTTTTTAATTGAAAATTCAACTATTGCGGTGAAAGTTAAACTACATTGTTGAACATTTATTATTTTGATTGAAGGCTTATGTCTTTTCTTAAGTATTGAACAATTTAGTGGAAAAGCCTTTTTTTTATATAAAATTAATTTTTTATCTGAAAATGTAACTTTTCCGTTTTTTAAGATTGAGCTTTTTTAGTTGAAAATTTTTTTTTTTGGTAAAAAAAAAATAATTTTCTTGATTTAAAATTTCACTTTTGTTGGGTACAAATGCATCAGTTTCGTGGAAAAATAATTTTTTACTAAATTCGTCTTTTTGGCTTCAACCCTTTCAGTCACAGACGCCTATATATAGGCTATCTGACTTTTTTTCTTTTCTCGTCATTTCTTCATATTTCATTAAAATTCCTGAAATTTTTTGCGTTTTTAGTTACTTTAGTATTGAAAGAATATAAAAATATAGTTTAATTGATAAAATTCTTCATAATATTCAAACGTATATTTTTAATTGCACTTCAAAAACATTTGAATTGCGTGACTGAAAGGGTTGAAAAACTTTTTTTTGGTATAAATTTCATGTTTTTTGATTGAAATATAAAATATGCCACTTTTTGTTGGTAATTTATATTTTTAAGTCCGTTTTATGTTAGAAGAAAAGAAATTGATCTAACATTAAAATTTCTTCATTAATCCGTTTTTATTGTAACACAGTTAGGACTAGTTTTGATGTCCTACTAGCATTGGAATCAATATGTATTTTTGATTAAAATTTACTGAAAAGGAGACAGTAAATGCAAATTGAACGGATTTGTCTGTGATAATCAATATATCATTGAAATAATTTTGAAATGCAATATCACTTTTACTAAAAATTCATATAATAATTAGTGAACTCGACATCTTTTCAATAAAATCAGCCAAATGCACTGATAATTAAACTCAGAATATTTATACACCAAAAAATAATCTCTGGTTAGAAAAAGGAAAATGCTACAAACCCAATTATGTGAAACTGACCCATATACAGTGGTTGAAGAAGAGTAGGGCGCAAGGTTGCCCTTTAAATTCGTGCGAGGGTCCTTATTTGTTCAAGATATAATTATCGACTTGTGACTCGATGTAATTTGAGGAGTAGTACGTGCACGTCAACAACGTGTCGCGATTATGTCGAATTGGGACGTACTGAATGCAACACGCCTCGATGGAGCATCCGATTCGATAACCAATTACGGACTACATGACGTCCACCATGTCGTACCTCCATCAAGGACGACGTGCCTTGTCGAGAAGACACACTGTTCTTCTTCTTACCCCTTTTGTCTTCAAAGGACATCGACATTCTACCAATTGTTACCGTTCCTTTGAGTCTGGTGGACATAATATGTCCAAAAATTGTCCAATATCCAATACCTTGTATTTCAGTATATTAGTAGCTACAGTCCTATATATATTTCAAAATTTCCAGTTGCTAAAAAAGCTGATAAAAGTTTGAATCAATTCACTGCCCGAAATTCGGCTTCATAACAGTGCTCTGCATAAAAATTTGCAACGAAAAGTTGGATCATGTACTGAAAAGACAAATTTTCAACAAAACGGTTGACTTTTCAACCAAAAAGGATACTTTCAATCAAAAAGGATACTTTCAATCAAAATTGTTTAATTTTTTACAAAGAACATCAAGTGTTACTGGCAATGAGTGAGAATTCAGTGGTTCACTCAGTGAAATTCCGACACTGGTTTAATCAGTGAAGTTCACTGGTTTCTCAGTAACAGTAGTCATCTGGTCGTACGCCTTGTCCTCTGTCAGCTGGTTAGGTATGACACTTATCATTCATCACTATAGTATAGTGGTAACAGTTGCAAAATTATCTTTTAAAAACCACATTCTCTCTAAATCCGAATTAGTAGAAATTTTACTAATTCAATTAGTTGCATATTATCTGACTGTTAAATTAGTAATTTTATCACTTTCTACTAGATTAAATGGTAAGATTTAGGTTACTAAATGAATTAGTAAGGGTATTCTACTAATCTGCTCAGTAGCACCAACTTAATGAGTAGCAATGAATTGCTAGGGGAACATAATTTCATAATTTGTCTAATACTTACATAAAAATATACTTAAAATAAGTTTTTATCAATTTACACATTAAGGTAGATGTCGCAGTAATCGGGACGGTCCCAGTAATCGTGAGTTTTGAGGTGTAAACGCCAGAATTAAGTATTTTCCGCATAAAAATACAATCCTAAAATATTTTTAAGTAAGGTTGAACAATGCTTGTTGTGGAAACCAAATTAGTTTTTTTATACAAATAGTGCACATGGGTAAAAAAAATTAATTTGTATTGCCGGTGGCGATGAATCACGAAACGTGGAAAATAGCTTAACATTTTGGTTAGGAAAGGCGTCTATATCACGATTATAGGGACATTTCAAAAGCATAGTTGCTCGAGTAATCGTGACCTGTCACGAAGACTAGGACGACTCTGTCAAAATTTTATTTCCATATTTCGTTACAAATAATAATTTAGTTAATTTCAAAAAGGTATGAAATGAAATCAGAGAACTGACTTATTACTGTGAGTAGTAATTGTAATATAAATTAGAGCTTAAAACTGAAAAAAGGTGATGTAAAATATTTGAATGAGTTTAGAGATTTAATTATCAATTTTTGAGTTTACTATCATTTTTCGGCGAAGCTAATATTTATTGAGTAATTTTCCATTAGATAACATTAATCTATACTGCACTATATATAGAAAAATGTGTAATAAATATACAATTATTGATAGTTTTAATATTGTGACAACGTAAACAGAAAATAACCTCATTTTTTTAGTCACTGCATTTGATCAAATTTCGTGTGCTACATCTAGTTACTTAAAATGTTAATGATTTTTAATTAAAATATTCAGTATTATAAAAGAATTAAAGCATTGTCGTTATTACTTATCGTGATAAAAATTCTAATAAATATTTATCTCGGCTTATTTTTGTGACCACTTTATTTCTTATGAATGAAATATTAATTTTATTCGATAATATTTTTAACTGAAATAAAAACTAAACATTTTAAAAGAAAATTCATTTTCATTATGATTAATTTTCAGAGAGTCCATCAGAGTTATTAGAACTATCAGAAGATTCGATTTTGAGGTTGTTTCGACGGCTTTCATCAGAGAGGTCTCAATCAATATGAAACTAACAATACATCTTTCATTTTATTAAAGTATAGTAAAAAAACAAAAATACACTTAAAATACACCTCAAAATTGCTAAAACTGATTTCAAGAAAACTTAACCTTTTTCACGATGACTGGGACAACGACTCACGATTACTAGTACATGACAGATTTGGAAATCACGATAACTGGGACATCGGTGCTTTTTGACTTTTAATTGTTTATAAATAAAAAGTAGTATTAGATATAATGTAAGAACAATTTTTATAATATTCTAGGATGTTTAATGCTTCAATAAGTACCAATCATTTTTCAAATAATCCTACAAAAACAATTTTCTAAATATTTGAAGTCGATGGAATCTCTTATGGTCACGATTACTGGGACGTTTACCTTAAATATTTAGATCTGATCTCGAAACATAGGACATTCTGAACATTTTCTATTTTCAAAACAAAACACATATCAGAGCTTCTGAAGCTTAATTCTGTGTTTCGTTGACTTAAGACAACTTTAAGGAGCAATATAAGTTTAATAAATTTAAATGTATACTAGTATAGCATCCTGATAAATAAACCAAATTCAATTAAGTTGAATCGTTTTTGTCACTATAAATATTATTATTTGTGAAATCTCCTTAGTTTCTTTGAAATGGGTGAGTTTTTGTTTAATATTAGTAATGGAGTGAATAGTTTAAAGGGAACTGAAAAAATACTTTTTCAGGAAAATTCAAGACCTTCGAGGAATATAGTGTGCAACAATTGGCTGAAGAACTTGAAAAATCAACTAGATACAGACACTGTGAAAAAAAATATTCATCTCTCTGCTGGAAAAATCAACATTTTGTTTGTATTTTCTTCTCTCTTTTGACTGAGAAATGTTCATAAGTTGAACATTCAACTCAGGTTTAAAAGTAGTTTTTTTTTTGTTGAATTCAACTGGTTCTGATTGACAATTAATTTTTTTCGTTGAAACATCAACTACTACATTTCTCGTTTAGAATTAATCTTTTTTGGAATAAAAATTTAATTGCTGAGTTGAAAGTGGACTCTTCTGTTAAAAATTAATATTTTACAAGATTCATAATTTTAATTAAAAATTTATCTCCGTGGTTGAAAAGTGAGCTATTTTGTTGAAAATTCGTTTTTTCTTTAACAGAAAATAAATTTTTCAAATTGAAAATGTAATTATTACAGTTGAATATTGCTTAAAAATTTATCTCTTCGGTTGAAAATAATGAAAAATTTAACTATTCAATTTTAGGTTGAAAAATTACCATTTATAGTTTAAAAATCAACCATTCCAATAAATGTTACATAATTTTAGTTGAGAATTCATAAGCTTGGTTGAATATAGATTTTTTAACTGAAAATCGTAACTGAAAAATACAATTTTTATGTTGAAAACTTATATTTTTTATTACAAATTCAAATATTTAGTCGAAAAGTTATCTTTTTTAGTTCAAAATTCAAATATTAAGTTGAAAATTCATGTATTTTGTTAAAAAGTCGTCTTTTTGCATGGGAATTCTTGAATTGCATGAAATCTTCTTATTTGCAAGTTCATCTTTTTGGTTTCAAATTCAACTATTCCAATTGAAGATTCATCATTCTACTTGAAAATTTATCAGTTTGCTTGAAAATTAAGTTTTTCAATTCGAAATTCAACTATTCCATTTTTTGAGGAAAATTGATATTTTTTAGTTCAAGATTCAACTATTAGGATGGAAACTTTTTGTTGTTCAAAAATCCTCACTATTATTATTAATTTTTTTGTCTGGAAATTAATCTTGTTCTTTTAAAATTCAACTTTTTGTTAAACAATCAAGTATTCCAGTCAAATATTTACAACTTTAGTTGAAAATTAATCTTTTTGGTTAAAAATACAACTACCTGGTTGAAAGTTAAACGCTTTTGTTGAAAATTCATCTATTTTCCTGAAAATTTATCTATTTAGGTTCAAAATTCATCTATTCCAGTAAAAGACTCGTCATTTTATTTGAAAATTCATCATTTTGGCTGAATTTTTTTTTTTTTTTGGAAAATTTTTGTGTGTGACAATTCCACTGGTTCAGTTTAAGAGAGACCCAAAAATAGAATAATTATATTTTAAATTAAATACGATTTGGTTTACACAAAAAAACAAACAATTTTCCAACAAAATGGTTGAATTTTTTACAAAGTGGATTAATGTTTCCACAAATAGTTAAATTTTCAACTAAGAACATGAATGTTCGACCAAGGAAATTAATTTTCTACTCAAAAAGACGAATTTTTAATCAAACTACATGAATTTTCAATTGAAAGGAATAGATTTCTAATAAACAATGGAATAATCACATTTCGAATTAATTAAAATTTATTTGTTACAAGAAAAAAATTTCAACAAAATAGTTAAATTTTTAACCTAGCTGATGAATTTTCGAGTAAATTAAGCACCTTCAACCAAAAAAAGATTTTTCAAGAAAGTAGTTCGCCCGTTAATCAAGTAATTTAATTGTTAACCAAACAAAATTAATTTTCAACAAAGAAGACTAATTTGTTACCAAGTAAGACAAATTTTTAAGAGAATACATTAATTTTTAACCAAATAGTTGAATTTGCAACTAAATAAAGATTCATTCACAATTGAAATAGTGATAGGTAAATTTTCAGTTGAAAAATATAATTTCTTCCAAAAAGAAACAATTTCCAACCAAAAAGATGAATTTTGAATCTAGAAGAATAATTTTCTGCAAAAAGCAAACGGATTTGTAAGAAAATACATCAATTTTCAGCTAAAAATTTTTCAGCTAAATTTTCAGCTAGTTTTGAATTTTCGACTCAAAAAGATAAATTTACTTTTTAATTTTAAATTCGGTAAAATTTGAACTGTTCTGTTAAACATTATTTTTTTTTTGGTTGAAGGTTTAGCTCTGTTCGAAAGTTTACCTATTTTGTTGAAATTTCTTTTTTTTTTAATTAAGTTTTTTTTACTGGAAATGTAACTTTTCCATTGTTGGTTAAAAATTAATTCTTGCAACTTAAAATTTAACTATCCAATTATTTATAAGAAAATATATATTTGAGGGGTTGAAAATTTAACTGTTTTACAGAAAATTCGTCGTTTTGTTTGAAAGTTCAACGATTCCGACGAACTTTTTTTTTCTCGAATGGAAAATCTTTATTTGTACCTTTTTTATTTAAATTGAATTTTTATATTGAAAATTTAAAGTTTACATTGTTTGTTTTTTTCAGTTGAAAGTTTTTTTTATAGAAAACTAATCTTCTTGATTGAAAATTCTAGTGTTTGGTTTTAAAATTCATTTTTTTTTGTATAAATTTCATATTTTTTTATTGCCATGTCAACGATTATATTTCTTTTATCGAGAATTTATTTTGTAAGTTAAAAATTCAACTACTCAATTAAAAAGTCAACTATTTTGTTGAAAATTTAATTACTTTGCTTATGATTCAACTCTTGGGTTAAAAATTTAACTATTTTGTTGAAAATTTTTGTTTTTTTTTGTTGTTTAAAATTAATTTTTTTTTCACTGAAAATGTAGCTTTTACATTCTTGGTTGCAGATTCAACTGTTTTACAGAAAATTTTCCTTTTGGTTTAAAATTTCAAAAATTTGGATAAACTTTCTTTCCTTGAGTGAAAAAACTTTAATTGTTGAAATATCATCTTTTTAGTCAAAAAATTCATCTTTTCAGTTGGTAAATTCTCCTTGATCAAAAATTTTACTATGTTGTTATTTTTTTTTATTTCTTCGTTTAGATTAAATTTTCCTGAAAAATTCAACTTTCATGTCTTTGGTTAAAAATTTGTCTTTTTCAGTTTAAAGTGCAACTATTTGTTTGAAAATTTGTTTTTTTTTATAGAAAATTAATCTTTTTGGTTGAAAATTGCTGTGTTTGGTTTCAAAATTCATTATTTTTCAGAGAAATTTCATATTTTTTGATCGAAATATAAATTATTACATTGTTTTGAGAATTTCTTTGTAGG
The DNA here is from genome assembly GCA_932178445.1 of Andricus quercusramuli. NCBI lineage: Eukaryota > Metazoa > Arthropoda > Insecta > Hymenoptera > Cynipidae > Andricus > Andricus quercusramuli. The sequence goes on from CAKNXH010000962.1 coordinate 38,768, forward strand.
TTAAAAATGCAACTATTTGGTTGGAAATCCAACTATTCTTTTGAAAATTTAATCATTTCGCTGATAATTCAATTCTTTGGTTGAAAATTCAACTATTTTGTTGAAAATTCTTTTTTTTTCTTTTTGGTCTGTTAGATTTTTAATTGTTATCAAATCACGATTTACAAAAAATTAAATGGAATTTTGATTTCCAAATTCTTGAATGATTTACTCGGAATCGGTTCAGTTTTTTGATGAAACTAATTTTCTTCTAATAAGGCAACTCAGTATCATGGGATTTATTTTTCATTTTTGTTTAAACTGAAAATTGCACTTTTATTGCGATCCGCAGCTGGGCCTGTTTCCATTTTATGTTATTGTCACTTTTAGACTGTCGACTACAACATTCTATTCCTTATAACTGGATAACTTTCTTCAATCACCTTTTTTTTCTCTAATTCAAAAATACTTTAGGTCAGGAGTGGACATTTGTTTTGTCTTTAAAATGTGATTTTGATTTTACAGAATGTTTTTTTCGCTTTCGTAAACAATTCCGATTTTGTTGGTTATCTAATTCCGTACTGAAACCCTTCAATTATTATGGATCTGAAACGCTTTTATACTGTCTTCTATTCTTTTATTATTTATATTTTTTACTGTCTTTTTATGCGAGGTGGAATTCGATATATGTTATATCTATAGAATCAGAAAGTTAGCTAGAAATATAAAGTGTGGTATAAATTCTAGCTAAACATTCTCTTTTGGATGAGCCATTGCACATTCAAGGGAATGATTTATACCAGGGAAATTATATTTTTTGTTTCGCCATAGTTCTCTTTCCTTCACCAAAAGACGAAAACAATGGTTTGATACGCACGCCTGCCTCTTCTTACCGCGGAGTGAAACCGCGTAATAAGCGAAGCGAAGAGGCTTCGATGCATCGGACGATTTGTTATAATGATGCCATTGATTCAGTAAATTTGACATTATAAATATTTGACTGAATAAATAATCATTTAACTAACTTTATGAAATAGTTTCATTATCATTTGTTTGGAAAAATTCTACAAATAAAATAGTATGTGCTGTGTGGAAAAATGTTTTCCTTTCAAAGTAAATAATAATATTTTTTTTTTGAAATTTCATTAGGTGAATAATATTAAATTGAATAAATACCGAAATACTGAATAATCAATTTACTAAAAAGCGCATGGCGCCATTTTCGATTGATTCTCGAACCATCTCGAAATTACTCGAAAGAATTTGTAATTATTGTTGTCGGGAAAACCTTGTCCTCCTTTTATTAAAAAGCGCATAGCGCCATTTTCGATTATTTCTTGATCCATCTCGAAATAACTCGAAACAGTTTAAAACTATTGTTGTCCGAAAACTCGTGTTAGTGATTGGATGAAGCTTTAATTTTTGTTGCCATTTAAAAAAAGAGTCTGCAAACTTCAGGTTGATGAAGAATATAAGGTTATCTAAATAATATATATTTAATAATAATAATCAATGTATTTTTGAAGATTTCAAAAATAAAGCTTTTTGAGCATTTTAAAAGGTTTCAAGATAATAAAAAATTTCTTGAAACCCCTGGGAAAATCAGAGCTGATTTTTTATTTTGAAAATAAATTTTATGAGGAAATTAACAGAGATTTCAAAAAATTTTAATTTTCTAAAATTTCGGAAAAGAATGCGGAAGATTTCCAGCACCATCTGCCAATTAGCAAAATTACAAAGATTTATAGAAAATGTGAGCAAGTTTAAAAAATTTCAAAATTTTAAAAAGATTCAAAATTTATTTAAAAGTTGGAAATATCTCAAAACTTTTAAAAATGTATAGAAAAACGAATTTTTATTTCGAAAAATTAATGTTTAAAACATACTTAAAAGCATTTCAAAAGATAACAACCGATTTTAAAAGATTTCTAAAATTGTCATAACAGATTCTGTGAGAATTTTAAGCCATTTTTGTAATTTTTCAGAATTTTCAGAAAATGTTTGTAGAAATTCGAATAATTTTAAAAGATATTTAGAAGGTTTAAAAGTTTTGGAAATAGTTGAAAAAGTAATTTGAAATTTGAAAATATTTAAAAAATTTGAAACAAAATATAAATTTGTAAAGATTTCGAAAAAAAATTCAAAGCTTTTTAAGGAGTTTAAAAGCCTTCAAGAAAATGAAAACACTTCTTACAATTCTTGAGAAAATTTAAACTGAGTTTTTATTCTTAAAATAAATTAAAAGAGAAAATTGACAAAGATTTAAAAAGATTTATAATTATTTTCTAGAAACTCGAAAAAGAATATGAAATATTTTTAAGCAAAATCATTTGATTAGCAAGATTGCAACATTTTATAAAAAATTTAAGAAGAAAATTCAAAAGGTTTCACGATAATGGCAAACATTTCTCATAATTCATGGGAAAATGTAAATTGATTTTTTATTTGGAAAATAAATTTGAAGAGAAAATTAACAAAGATTTCAAAAGATTAAAAATTATTTTCCAAAATTTCGAAAAAGAATGGGAAAGATTTTCAAGCAAAATCTTTCAATTATCAAGATTACAAAGATTCATAAAAAATGCGAGTAAGTTCAAGACATTTCGAAATTTTAAAAATATCTAAAATTAATTTAAAAGTTGGAAATATTTGAAAAGTTTTAAAAAATGTACATTTTTCAACATTTGGAAAAATTTTTTTGAAGTTTTCTAAGGATTTTGAAAGGATTCACGATAATAAAAAAATTTCCTTAGAATTCATGGGAAAATTTGAACTGATTTTTTATTGTGAAAAAGTAATTTTGAGAGAACATTCAAAAACTTTTTGAAAGGTGGTAAGAGATTTTAAAAGATTGCAAAAGATTTCTGCAATCTCAATAACAGATTCTGATTGATTACGAAAAAAATTTCGAAGCTTTTTAAGAAGTTCAAAAGGCTTCAAGAAAATAACAAAATTCCTTACAATTCCTGGGAAAACTCAAACTAAATTTTCATTCTGAAAATAAATTTAAAGAGAAAATTGACAAAGATTTCGAAAGGTTTCACAACAATGAAAAATATTTCTCATAATTCATGGGATAATTTAAACTGATTTTCTATTTCAAAAAATTAATTTTAAGATAATATATTTTTTTTAAATTCAACATTTCAAAAGATTTATGAAATTGTCGAAATAGAACGTGGAAGATTTGAAAGCAAGTTTTTCAATTTTTCAGAATTTCAAGAAAAATTTAGGAAGAATTCAAAGAATTTTAAAAGATATTTAGAAGGTTTGAACGTTTTGGATAAATTGAAAAAGTAATTTGAAATTTGAAAGTATTTCAAAAATTTTAAACAAAATGTAAATTTTTGAAGATTTCGAAACAAATGTTGAAACTTTTTAAGAAGTTTAAAAGGCTTCAAGAAAATAAAAAAACTTTTTTAAAATTCCTGGGAAAATTTAAACTGAATTTTTATTTTGAAATTGAATTTTCAAGAGAAAATTGCCCGAGATTTCAAAATTTTTAAAATTATTTTCAAAAATTCCGAAAAATCTGTCCATTAGCAAGATTCAAGAATTGCAAAACATCTCGAAAGATTTCCAAAATTGTGAAACCAGAATCTGGAAGATTTTAAAACAATCAAAAATTTTTTTCAGAATTTAAAGAAAAATGTTAGAAGAATTTCAAAAGATATTTAGAAGGTTAAAAATGGTTGAAAATGGTTCAAAAATAATTTTCAATTTTGAAAGTTTCCCAAAAATTGTTAACAAAATATGAATCGAAGATTTAAAAAAAATCGAATCTTTTTAAGAAGTTTGAAAGCTTCCAAGAAAATAAAAAAAAATCGAGATTCCTGGGAAAAATTGTCATTACTTTTTATTTGTAAACATAAATTTAAAAGAAAATTAGAAGAAGTTTCAAAATATTCCGAAATATTATTATAGTTTGAAAATATTTCTACACATTTAGAAAATATCTAAAAGATTTGAGGGCAATTTTTGTAATTTTGAAAGATTTTCCAAATTTTAGTAATATTTCGAGTCAATTTAAAAGATCTTTGAAACTTCTAAAAGTCCTAAATATCTTTTAAACTATTTCGTTGAAAATTCGTCTTTTTTATTGGAAAATTCTTCTAATTCATTAGAAATTCGCATTTTATTGTTAAAAAATGGAACTGTTTTGTAGAAAATTTGCCTCTTTTGTGAAACACAAAATATTTAAAATGCAACTGAAAAAAATTAATGTTTTAGTTGGGGATTAAGCTATTTTGTTGTTCAGGAAAATTTCTTAAATTTCTTTCAAATTTTTGATTCAAGGTTTTGATTAAAAAATTTTTATTGTTGATCCGGAAAATTAAGCATCTTTTTTGATATTTCTAAAAATACGCATGCGCGCGCGTAGCGCGCTTTTGCTACTTGTCCTTTTATTAAAAAGCACATGGCGCCATTTTCGATTATTTCTCGAATCATATCGAAATTACTTGAAACAATTTGAAACTATTGTTGTCGGGAAACCCGTGTTCGTGATTGGATGAAGTTTTCATTTTTTTGCCGCTTGAAAAAAGTGTGCAAACTTCAAGGTTTATGAGAAATGCGAGGTGATATAAATAATATATATTCAATAATAACAAAAAATGTAAGAAAGGTGTCCAGCATTTTGATATACAAAATGTAATTCGTTTTCAAAAGATTTAAAATTATTTTCTAAAATTTCTGAAGAGAGTGGGAAAGATTTTCAAGTAAAATCTTTCAATTAGCAAGATTACAAAGATTTATAAAAAATGATAGCAATTTTAAGACATTTCGAAAATGTTGAAAAATGAATTTTGAGAGAATATTTAAAAACATTTTAAAAGATTATAAAAGATTTCTAAAATCATTATGACAGATTCTCGAAACTTCTAAAGCAATTTTTGTAATTTTTTAGAATTTAAAGAAAATTTTGAATAATTTCACAAGATGTTTGACGGTTTAGAAATCTTGCAAATATTAAAAAAAAAATTTTAATTTGAAAATATTAAAAAAATTGTAAAACAAAATGTAAATTCTTGAAGATTGCGAAAAGAATTTCGAAGCTTTTTAAGAAGTTTAAAAGGCTTCCATAAAATAAACAAACCTTTCTTAAAATTCCTGGAAAAATTTGAACTGAATTTTAGTTTTGAAATAAATTTTAAGAGAAAATTGACAAAGATTTCGAAAGATTTAAAATTATTTTCCACAATTTCGAAGAAGAATGAAAAATTGAAAAACTAATTTTCAGATAATATTACAAGAAAATTTTGACATTTCAAAAGATTTCCAAAATTGTAAAAATATAATCTGGAAGATTTGAAGGCAGGTTTTTTTAATTTTTAAGAAGTTCAAGATAGAATTTGAATTTTTTTTAAAGATATTCAGAAGTTTTAAAAGTTTTGAAAATGATTAAAAAATAATTTCAAGTTTGAAAATATTTCCAAAAATTTTGCACAAAATGTGAATTTTTGAAAATTTCAAAAAAAAATTTCGAATCTTTTCAAGAAGGCTGAGAAGTTTGAAGAAAATAAAAAATTTCTTAGGATTCCTGGGGAAATTTTTAATTACTCCTATTTTGTAAAATTAATTTTTAGAGCTTGAAAAAGTTTCAAAATATTTCAAAATATTATTATAATTTCAAAATATTTATACGAATTTCGAAAACATCTGGAAAGTTTAAGGGCATTTTTTTAAATTTTGAATATTTCGGAAAATTTCGAGTCAATTTGAAAGATATTCATCTTCTAAACGTCTGAAAGTCCTAAATATCTTTCAAACTGGCTCGAATTTTTCCTAAAATTTTTCAAAATCCTGACAAATAAAATCTATACTTTTTTGACGTATCAGGAAGCTTCAACAAAATTTTGAGTTTTCTCAAGAATGTTATAATTTGATAATAATAATCAATGTAACAGACGTCTTTAACACTTTGAATAACAAAATTTAATGTTTTTCTTTTATGGAATATAAAATAGAATCCAAGTATCTGTTAATTGCTCAAGTTTCCCTAATTTTTTAATTACAAGTATTTTAAACACGTTATAATTTTCAACAGTTCAGACAAATTTGTTAAATTTATTTAGAACTTTTGATTCAAGGTTTTAATTAAAATTTTTTTCATTATTGATCTACAAAATTAAGCACCTGATTCAATATTTAGGAAAATATGGATGCTCGCGCGTAGCGCGCTTTTGCTACTTGTCCATTCATTAAAAAGCGCATAGCGCCATTTTCGATTAATTCTTGAAACATCTCGAAATTACGCGGAAAAATTTGAAACTATGTTTGCCCGGAAACCCGTGTTCGTGATTAGATGAAACATCAATTTTTTTTTTGCCATTTAAAAAAACGTATCTGCAAACTTCAGGATTATAGGAAATGTAAGGTTATTTAAATAATATATATTCAATAATAATAATCAATGGAACAGAGTTGTTCTGTGCTTCAATATACAAAATGTAAAGTGTTGATTTTTATAGATTTCAAAAGTTAAGAAACTCCTTCAGAATTTTAAAAGGTTTCAAGATGATAAAAAATGTCTCCAAATTTCTGGAAAAGTGTAAACTGATTTCTTATTTTTAAAATAAATTTTAGGAGATAATTGACAAAGATTTCAAAATATTTATAATTATTTTATAAAATTTCGAAAAAGAATGGAAAAGATTTTGAAGGAAAACTTTAGGCGTAGTTTGAGTCAGTTTAAAATATATTTATCTTCTGACGTTCTAAATATCATAAATATCTTTCAAACTTTACACTATACGAAGATTAGAAAGCAAAACACTTTTAAAGGATATTTTTCGCAAAATAGGAGAATAAATATTTTATAGTAAAATTAATGTAGGTAGTAGCATTAAATTCAAATAACCACTTTTCATATTCCTAATATTTCAAGTAAAAATATTGCATCTTCAACAAGATAAGATGAATTTTTAACTAAATAGTCAAATTTCCAACAACAAGAAAACCAACTGTCAACAAACTAGTTCAATTTTCAGCTGAAATAATGAATCTTCGAGCAACAGAATTAATTTTTGATTAAGTGCATGTATATTTTGAATGCACTATACAACATTATATTTTCAATTGATTTTTGCAAACATATGCGCCGATAAAAAGTCGTTCCACTCCTTGGTACACACGATACTTTATGCAATAAAGGTATGATTTACAAATTTGTCACGTCTGAAATTTGAGTTTAGTTTGACGCGCCCATAATCGTACACGATCGACTTCGAATGCGCATGCGTGCAGTACAATAATGAACCCATAATACTCCTAGGAGTATTATGGACGCATTATTGTACTGTGCACATGCGCATTCACTCCTGTTGTGTAAACGGCTACTTTCAAAACTAAAAAGGCACTGATGAAAAGCGTAAATCATGACTGCGTTACATAAATATATTTATAAACCCAGCAAGGATTATATCATACTTCATTATTTATTGTATGCGGTACAATAGTGATGTTCTTCGAAGAAATGTTCGGAACACAAGGATTTTTTGCACCACGAGCATCTCATAATGGCTACATTTTCACATCATTGAACTTCACAAAATGTATTGGAAAATTTTTTGAAGAAAAAACCTACTGGATTCTCAAATTCTCCTGGTTTTTCTGTGACGTAGCCACTTTTGAACCAGGGGTGTTTAAAAAGGTCGTGATACTTTCGTGATAATAATTGATTATGTACCAAAGACAAAACAACATCAATTTTATTTAATTATCCCGAGCAAAATATATTTTTTTCTAAATTTTTTGGCCTGAATTTACTCCTGCTTGGCAATTTTTTGTGTAAGCAAAAATAATTTTGGGGTATTTCTCCCCCCTAACAATTTTTCGACAAATTTGAGAAAAATACATCTTTCATGTATCACTATGAGGACATTTTTATAATTGGTTTTGTTTTAAAAATCTGCTTTATTTTAGAGAAACGTAATAAAATGATAATGCAAAAACACGTCAACTTTATTTAATTATCGCGAGCAACATATACTTTTTCCAATTTTTTTGGCCTGAATTCACTCCTGTTTCGCAATTTTTTGTGTAATCGAAAATGATTTTGGGTAGTTCACCCCCCCCCCCCTTACATTTTTTTCTTAAATTTGAGAGAATCACATTTTATCTTTCTTTTTCCAGTTGGTTTCATTCTGAAAGGTACAATTCCTATATGAGAAACAATTAACCGCGTATTTAAAACCCCGATTTTCGGGGGCAGTTTTCACCCCCAAAAACCCGATTTGGGCAGATAAGAAAATACACGTGTCGCTTACATCTATCTAGGTTTCCTTGTCAGAGAAAATCGCTAAAAACAATTAAAGATTGTTTAAGCAATTTATTTACATATCTAGTTTTCAGTAAATATTAGTATTTTATTTATTGGAAAAAAATTTCATTGAAAAAACCGCAAAAAAATTATAATTAGCGCCAAAAACTCGCAGAACCCATTTTTTCATTATGGAGTTTTTTTGGGACCCTATAAATCAGACTTATGGGGCCGGCATTCAAGAAGTAACATTTTATTCGTATTTGGTGGCTAATTGTGACAAGCAATGTCGAGTTTCAACTCGATTCAGCTAATATTTATGATTCTGAATTAAATTTACAAAAACGTCTCTTTTTTCGAATGGGAAATATGTGTTAAACTTCATGGGGCTTGTGCCACCTCTGAATATAATTATATTCAACAAAAAAATAAATTTATTTTTAGGTGGTTTCGAACAAATTTCCGTGCGATATGCATACAAATTCGAGGAAAAAAAATTCTAATGCATTTTTGGACCATCTAATTGTGCGCGCTATGCGCGCACTAATTACCCTTTTTTTAAATTCAACTCATTTTCCAAAATTTCGCTATAGATTTGAGAGGAACTCTTATACTTGATTTGAGATCGTTTTGTATAATTAACAGAAGTTTCTTTAATTGAACCACTATAGGCAGAGGTAGCGTTGGACCAACAATAATGCTTTTGTTGATCCAACGTTATCTCTGCCGAAGCTTCCATTATAGAGGGAAAATATCAGTAAATTCAATATGAATGAAACAATTTTTTCATATGCTCCAAATTCTTACTTATAATATTTCTCTCAAATATATATATATATATATATATATATATATATATATATCTAAGCCTTGCACAATTCCAAATAGGACCTACTGTAGCCCTGCCAAACCCGCCATGTCCTCTTTTGAACCCCGCTGAACCTACTTCAGCTTTATTTAAAACCTCTTCAAATTCCCATACTCATATTATCGAGCCCTCTTTAAGATCTTTAAATTTTCTGTGAATTTTAGGAATTTAATTAAGACCTCTTTAAGGCTCTTAAAATGACTCGGGTTTTCGCCAGATACATAATATGTCTACATGAATGCATTGTTCAATGTAATATTTTAACCACGTAAACTAAAGGCAATTACACCGTCTGGAACCTAGAGATTTTTTTCAAATGTTCTGGTTGTTTTTTTTTAAATTGAAAATTGAGTGTTTTTTGCGCCTATAATGTGCAACACGCTAGCCAACAGTGTATGTATGACGAGTTGCAGTCACTCGGTCAAGTTGAAAGTCGCAGAAAATCTGCAAGTAGCATGTCTTCGTCACTTGGAGTAATATATAATCTTATTATATTATGCCATTAAGCCCTATTCCTTTCGGGGTGAGCATGACACACTCGATGAGGAAGGGAGTAATAGGAGGGGGGGGGCGTATATATTTTCAGATTGATCTAGAATTCCTGTGTTGTTTATTTAAATAACACGATCGTTCCACATCACTACTCCGACCCAGGTCGCTGATCAATCTCTCTAGGGGTCACCCCAGGCAAAGAGCTTCACAAAGTCGTCATGTAAAGTACTCCACTCGGGCCCATTAGTACCCGAAGTCTTTTATTTCAGGTGTCATTTACTCCACTGACACTCTTCCCCATGCATTTTTTATAAACTATTTGTTGCCTTTTCTGTCCTGGCATATCTCTTTAGCTTCCTTCACGTCCATGCATTTTTCATGCAAGCTCTTGTGTTTCTAAGGCTTCTTATTTCTCTTCGAATTAGGGTCTCATCCACATAGGGTCCGAGAGAACTTTTGCCTCGCCTTTTCCAGCTCGAAAAATTATTATTTCGAATAAAAAATTTGATTAATCTGAATTGTCTTTGTATTCCAAAATTTTTTGTATTATTTCCTTCCTTCCTCTATGTGTAAGCAAATACATTTGCTAACGGAAAGCAAAGTACTCGTGAAATGAGCACCATACAATTATAAATACAAACAAAGTGGAAACACTGGAGATCGAATTCACAGCTAGTTCAACTTATAAGGTTCTTTTTTCAGCTGAATTTGATTCTTACGATACAAATAACTGATTTTGCCGAAAAGGAAATCATTATGAGTAAAAAAGTTCAAAATAATCTTTTTGAACTCATCGTCGAATCTAGCAAATTGTTGAAAATCCAGATGAATCTGGTAAATCTGGACCAAGAACACGAACAGATATTACGTGATTGCTAAGTGATCATAAAAAATGTTTACTCATTGAACGGAAATTTCGGCAAAGATAAAAATACCAGAGTCTTCGCGTGCTTTAAATTCTTACCATATAATCATTCTTTGAATAAATAAATATTTGACCTTCATAAATTAACGTGAAAACTGAATTTTATTTTTTTGTTCTTCGAATTTCGACTTGTAGAAGACAACATTTTGTATTAATATTAAACGAGTTACAAATCGATGAAGTCAATGGTTTCTGAAAAATCCAAAAATTTTACGTCCTCCTCTGAAAATATTTGTCTCAATAACAAGGAAAGAATGTGTCTGAAATATCAAATTTTATTCTAGCAATCACGCAATATTTATTCATATACTTGGTCCAGATTTAAAGAGTACAAGATTCGTAGTTGATTTTATTAATTTTACCAATTTTCAGGGATGATTTTCTAGATTCGGCGATGAGTTGAATGCGCAAGAATTCACAAATCATGATCACGATACGCGAGATTTTCTAAACTTTCAAACGTTTGTTTTTCTGAAAGTCGTAAATTCAGTTTCTGCAGAGATATACCTTTGAAGGGAACCTTTGAAGTGAAGCGTGCATTTTCAAATTATCAATACAATTGTACCAAATCCTGTGTATCAATGACGATATTGTCGTTTAGTTTTCAGCCATTATAAATTTGTGATTCTACATCATTTTACATTATTAGAAGACGAAATCAGTATAAAGAATAAATTTGAACACAGAAAATGCAGAAGATACTTACATTTTTCATCATGGAATGTGTCGGAATTGAGACCAACTTTTTATGGAACGTTCTTTCAAGTTTAAACTCTACATTTATTGAGATACTATGTTGCACGTCACGTCTATCATTGCCACTGCTATTATGTGTATCGATGATATCAATATTGTCATTGAATAGTTCCTTATAAATATTTTATCCGCTAAAACGTATTGGATAAAAAAAGAAAACATGGTCTGGAACTGCCTTGAATACGTGTTGAGGGACATCCAGCAAGATAAGAACTTAATTAAAATGAATCCAGTGAATACGATGTGAAAGATGATTCTGAATTAGGCAGGGTGTCCGAGAACTACATTTTCAAAATTTCCTTATTTTTCCTTGTCTAATTTTTCATTTTCTTTAATCATTATCATTAAAATACCAGCATTTTAATCTTAAAATACTTTTAACATATAATCTTTTATAAGCGGGATAAAACAGTATTTCAGATGCCGGCAATCGGCACTTGGGAGCATATCAACTCCTATCTCATAAAACGCTGCTTAAGGCTGGTGACCTTCTCAGCATAAATCACCCACCCATTGAGACTCTCGGCTTCCTTTCTCATGTCCTTATCCCCCCGCCCCCCAGTAACAGAAGTTTTGGTGGGACTGACGTTACAGCTTGACTCCACCATAAGACAAATCACTGCTTAATTCGGACATGATTTCGACTCGCAAAACAAATCTCGCGCATACAGGTGATAGTTGGGAGTACAATCTAAACATGAATAATACAAACAATAAAGTAGCCTCGGAATGGACTGAAACTCGGATTGACCAAAGGCATGCACACGGTAAACGTAAAGGTCGTGTTTCGGGCGATGAATGGAGACTGGGTGTTTGGAATGCTAGAGGAGTAAATGATCTTAAGATAAGAGAACTACGAGAAACTATGCACGTAAGGAAACTAGATATTCTTTGTGTACCTGAGACAAAGAAAAAGGGTTGCGAATTTAGAAACATAGGAAATGGGGTGTTGAAAGGCGGTTGTGAAATATGGTCAGGAGTAGATAGCGAATCGCATCGTAGTCAAGGGTTCGGTTTAATTATGAATGAAAAAGCAAGACAGCATCTCATAGAGCATAATTTTGTATCACCCAGATTGCTGTGGGCTAGAATGAAGGTAGGAATCAGAAGATTATTTATCATAGCGTGCTACGCACCAGTTGATAGCGATTCGAGGGAAGTTAAGGACGCCTTCTGGGACACTCTAAATGATACAATAAGTATTTGCGATCAAGGTGAAAGAATAATTCTGCTAGGAGATATGAACGGATGGGTCGGTGTCCAAAGTCAGGATGCAGATACAGAAAGGGTGCTAGGTAATTTTGGAGATCCAACAAGAAAAAATTATAACGGGGAAAAGCTAGTTAGCTTATGCTCAGAAAAGGGCCTATTTATTACAAATACTTGGTTTAGACATAAAATGATCCACATGTACACCTGGCGTAAAGGAAATAGCCACAGCATAATTGACTTTGTTATTGCGGATGAAAGATTAAGAGAACTAGTTAAAGATACAAGAGTCATGAGGGGTTCCGAATGCAATTCTGATCATTACCTTTTAGTCTGCAAAATAAACTTAGGGCGGGGATGGAGAACAAAGAAAATAAAGAAAACGAAACAAACACGAATAAAAATTGAAAATTTACAGAGACAAGAAGTGCAAACAGAGTTTCAAAAGAGGTTAACTGAACGCATAGATAGGGCAACGTGGGAAGCGCTTATAAGCAATAAAGATATAGAGAGCGCGTGGACTTTATTACGGGATGTCATTGTCAAAACTGCGACCGAAATATGTGGTACGGCGGTTGTAGGAAGAAAGTCTGGCGATGCGTGGTGGAACGATGAAATTGCGGCAGCCCAAAAAGAAAAGAAAGAAGCGCACAATAAAACGCTGAACCTGACAGGTCTTAGCGATGAGGAGAGAACTAGACTTAAAAATGATTACAGACACAAAAATAGGAAAGTTAAACGACTAGTCAAAGAGAGTAAAGAGAAAATCAGAACAGAAGAAGAGAATAAAATAAAAAACTGCTTTGAAGGAATTATGAAACTATTATATAAACAGTTGAAGGAAAGTAAAAGTACAGAGTTTGCCAGCATGAGAAACAGCAAAGGCGAAATGCTATATGATATAGACGGAATAGTAGACGCTTTGAAAGAGTCTTTCAAAGAACTATTGGGAGGTGAAGATATCGGACAACAAAACTACGACATAGAAGATAATGCATTAGAAAACCCAATTGAAAAATTCTGTGTCACTGAGGTCAGAGATATAATTAAGAACTTGAAAAACGGTAAGGCTGCGGGTATAGACAATATTAGCGCTGAAATGCTTAAATACGGTGGCGAGTACATACCTCACAGGTTGTGCGAATTAACAAATTTATGTATCGAAACGGGAGAAGTCCCAGACGATTGAAGAAAAGCGATTATCGTACCAATATACAAAAGAAAAGGAGATAAAAGCAACTGCAGTAATTACAGAGGTATCAGCCTACTAGGTACAGTAAGTAAAATATACTCAAAAATACTTATCCGTGGGGTAATGGAAATTACAGAAGAGAAAATATGGGAAGTCCAAAGTGGATTTATGCCAGGAAGATCATGTACAGATCAGATATTTAGCTTAAGACAGGTCGCAGAAAAAAGTTTGAGAGTAGGAAAGAAAGTCTTCTGTGCATTTATCGATCTAGAAAAAGCATTCGACACGGTAAATAGAAGTAAACTTTGGAAAGTCCTTAAAGAGTATGGAGTGAATGGAGGGCTCCTACAAGCAATAAAAACAATATATACAGGTAGTAAAGCGAGTGTAAGGGTAAATGGGAAAAAGAGTGAATGGTTCGATATTATTCAAGGCGTGAAACAAGGATACGTTATGTCCTCGTGGCTATTTATCATATTCATGGATAGGTGTCTCAGAACTGCCCTCTTCGACGAAAAAGGTGTAGATCTCGAAACCGTCAAGGTACGTGGGTTGGCTTTCGCGGATGACAAGATTGTTACGGCAGAATCAGTCGAAGACTTGCAAAGAATGTTGAATAAACTTAATACAAGCATGAAGAACATGGATCTCAAAATTAACGTGAATCAAACGAAAGTCATGGTGTTTGAGGGAAAAAGTGAGAAAACAATATGCAACATAGTCCTAAATGATGAGAAATTAGAACAAGTTGACAAGTACGTATATCTAGGTAGTCTATTCACTAATGACGGAAAAATAGATGGGGAATTAGATAGGCGCATAAATAAGGGTAAGCAGGTTATCGGTAGAGCAGGGTCCATCCTCACAAATAAAAACATATCAAAAAAAGCTAAAATGGCCATACATAACTCTATTTTCGTACCGACTGTACTATACGGTAGCGAGACATGGACCTGTCAAGAAAAGGACAGGAGTAAAATCAACGCGATCGGCATGAAACCTCTGCGCATAATATGCGGGAAAACACTGATGGACAAAGTACGAAACGAAACAATCCTCAAAGAATGTGGTACAGGGGAGACACTAGTTGACATATGGGAAAGAAATCAGCTTAGGTGGTTCGGACATCTTGAAAGAATGAAAGATGAACGACTGACCAAGCAAGTGTATAAAGGTAAAGTAAATGGCAGAATGCCCAGAGGTAGACCGCCGAAAGAATGGTTAGAATCTGTGAATGAGACACTAATACGAAGAGACATAAGAAGCCATAGAAATACAAGAGCCTGCATGGAAAAATGCATGGACGTGAATGAAGCTAGAGTAGTATGCCAGGACAGAAATATGTGGCGACAAATAGTTTATAAACAGAGTGACAATAGAGTGAATGATGCCTGAAACAAAGACCTTGGATACTAATGGGCCCAGGTGGGGAACCATACATAATAATTTTGTGAGGCTCCTCACTTGGGGTGATCGCTAGAGAGATTGATCAGCAACCTGGGTCGGAGCAGTGTTGCGGAGTGAAGGTGTCATTCATATAAATAACACGAGAACTCCAGATCGATCTAAAACATCTATGCAAAACGCCTACATACCCATTCACCCTATACCCATATACCGATCAACCTCATACCTATATACCTATTTCACTACTTTCCAACCGAGCAAGTCACGCCTACCCCGGAAGGGAAAAGGCTTAATGGTATAATAATAATAATAATAATAATAATAATAATAATAATAATAATAATTATCATTGCTTGGGCTTTGGGCTAACTCCCCAATGCAACGAATTATGCGGTTACGACACAAGTATCGCGCAGTGCCACCCACAATAGGCCTCTCTCGGATGGAGGCCATGGTTCAGTTGGGAGTGGCAATAGGAACGAACCGAGGCGACGACCAGGCAATGACCCCGGACAAACGCGAGAACATCGATTTAAATGGTCGGACCAACTCAGGAGGGACCTTCTTACCTGTTGGCAAAGAAGCTCACCGGCGCGGAGAGGATTCATGAAGAGGTTGCATGACCGTTGGGGCAATATGCACCCGGAATATGCTCATAAAACGCCTCAGTATTTGAGAGATCAGGTATCCTTCTTGCGAAAAAACGGATATGACGCTGTTTATCAACAGGAAGAGGAGCAACATCCTCCAGTGAACATTCCACCCGTTCCAGCAACACCACCTTTGCAGATAGCCGATAATGTCAACATGAGAAGTAGGAGATCTATCCACCAAAAAGTCTTCCTCAGGATAGACAAATTAGCTGAAGCTAATACTGCTCTCCGCGATTTGCTCCCCGAAGATGTTAATCTCTGGAATCTGAACTGTGTAGTTTACGAGAAGGCGGTCTCCCTGCTTAGCGACGATAGAAGTAACGAAACTTCGGTACGTCTGAGTAAGACACGCGAGCGTATTGCACAGCTTCAGTTCAAAAT
The DNA here is from genome assembly GCA_932178445.1 of Andricus quercusramuli. Taxonomy (NCBI): domain Eukaryota; kingdom Metazoa; phylum Arthropoda; class Insecta; order Hymenoptera; family Cynipidae; genus Andricus; species Andricus quercusramuli. Next base: position 54,890 of record CAKNXH010000962.1, read on the forward strand.
TGAAACGGCGAGACGGCATGCATCAAATGTTCAGTGCGTGATTAGCTACATAACAGCAAATAAAAAGTTCACTCCAAAAGTTAGGGCACTTGCTCGAAACTTGAGGAAAGCAAATCACACGCTGAACAAGTGTAAACTGTCGACCATCAAGCAGCACTGGACGCAAAAAGTAAGATCTCTTTCAACAGCGAAACAGCGCCTTGAACGGCGAGTTAAGTGGATTCAGGAAAATTCCACCTTTTCTACTAATCCTTCCCGTCTGTTCAATAAAGCGTCATGTGTAGTTAAAAATCCGCCTAGTCGAGAAGAGATTCAAATCTTCTGGGAGCAAGTATATGGAGATACTTATCAGCTAAATGAAGACGCTTCCGATATATCACTCTTTCGTAACTTTTGCCAAAGGCAAAGGTTACAAGATCCAGAGGAAGAGTGTCCACTAATTACTGCTGAAGAAGTGAAGAAAGTTATCGCTAGAACTAAGAACTTTTCGGCGCCAGGGCCAGATAAAATCAACAACTTTTGGTGGAAGAAGTTTACTTCTACGCACCAACATCTAGCTCGTATATTTACTACTTTCTTAAACGGAGAACAACCCGTCCCGCAGTGGCTAGTGGAAGGACGCACGGTATTGATCCCTAAGGCCGGAGATTTGTCATGTCCAAAGAACTACAGGCCCATAGCTTGATTAAACACCAGCTACAAGCTATTCACTGGCATCCTCAAAGAGAGGATATTGACATCTATCGAGCCGGTATGGAGTGCAATAGTCGAACAACGTGGATGCAAGAGAGGGCTGGCAGGTTGCAGGGAGAACCTGTTAATAGACAGGTGTATTACCCAGGATTCGATCAGGTATCGACGCAATCTGTCCATGGCTTGGATTGATTACCGTAAGGCATTCGATAACACGAACCATGAGCTTCTTATCAAGCTCCTTGAGTGCATGGAGGTGCATCAAAAAATAGTGAGATGCATAGAAGAGCTTATGCTCTTGTGGCGGACAAGATTTGTCATAACATCTGACAAAAGACAAGTGACTACAAGCTTTGTCACATATAAGAGGGGGGTCTTTCAAGGAGACTCTCTAAGTCCGATACTTTTCTGCATTTCCCTCTTGCCTCTATCTATTGTGCTCCGAGGCAAAAGCTCTGGATACCTATGTGGCCCGCCGAGCAGAAGAGAATATAAGGTCAACCACCTTTTATACATGGACGACCTTAAACTCTTTGCTTCCTCAAAAAAGGACCTTAACATCCTTGTAGGTGCGGTAAATAGGTATTCTAAAGCGATTGGCATGAGCTTCGGACTGGACAAGTGTGTCTGCGTCCACCTACACCAAGGAAGACTAGAAACTACATCATCCAGTGACGATCAGGATGTTCAACTCATAGGCGGAAATACCATTCAACATCTTGGTATTGGAGAAACATATACATATCTTGGAATACCGCAAGCGGAAACCCAAAATGTGCATAACTTGAAAACGGCCCTTGGAAAAAGGTATCGCCAAATTCTCAGAAAAATTTGGGCTTCCGAATTATCTGGAAAGAATAAGATCCAGGCGACCAATATGCTGGCCATTCCTATACTGCTCTACACGTTTGGTGCAGTAAAATGGAACGTCGATGAGTTAAAACAACTTGATCGAAGCACACGCAAGATGATGACAATTCAACGAAGTCTTCATCCTAGATCTTCCGTACCTCGAATATATCTCCCTCGCGATAAAGGAGGTAGAGGATTGCTAAGCTTAGAGTGTCTTCATCGGAGAACGGTTCTGGCTACAGCCTGTTCAGTTCTAAAAAGCACGGATTCCCTTATGCGACTCGTACATCAACATGAAGTCGCCAATGCTGCGGTGTTTCTATACCATGCAGCAGATAGGGCCGCAGAGGAGCTTGACCTCCCATTTGATTCCAGCGACATTACACATGGCCTAGCATCACTAAAACCTCTGGTGCTCAAAAGTCGTATACAGGAAGCAGAGCATACGCTTCTACTAAGAGAACATGCTGAGAAACCCCTCCATGGTAAGTTCTACGGCATCCTACGTAGAGAAGAGCTCTCGATGGGTCTGACCAACATGTTTCTCAAGTCTGCTGGATTGAGATCGGAGACCGAGGGATTTCTGTCAAGACGGCGTCATAGACACCTTAGTTTACCGCGAGTGCATAATGAATATACCTGTACGCGATACCAACTGCCGAGCGTGCAAGCTAGAGCCCGAAACACTTGGACATGTTCTCAGTGGATGCTCTAAATATGCACGCTGCGCGTACATAGAGAGACACAATGCAGCTCTAAAAGTGATATATTACCATCTTAGGCATTTCTATGGTGTTGATCTATTGCCCGTCTTGCCATACGCTCAGGGGGAACTCGAGTCAGTCGTGGAGAATGATCAGTGTAAGATCTACTGGAATTTCTCATTCTCCACCACTCAACGTATCAGTGCTACGAAGCATGACATTGTCCTCCAAGATCTGAAGAACAAGATCATTTACGTGATTGAATTCTCGGCACCAGCCGATGGTAATATCACGGCAAAGGAGGGAGAAAAACAGGCGAAATATCAAGCACTTCTTTTCGAGCTGAGTAAGCTGTACCAAGGCTACAAAGTCCATCTTATAATTCTCATAATCGGCTGCCTTGGAGGTATGAAAGCTTCATTTATTAGCCAACTCAACAAGATTCCGGCTTGCCAGCGTCAGGCTCATTTTATCGCGAACCGGATGCAAAAGGCTGTTCTCCTGGGATCACTCCATCTGGTCCGTCAACACTGTTCCTCTTAAATTCTACAAAGATTGGTAGCTCTAAAAAAGTATCCAGAGGTGAAACCTTCATCTCCAACTGTCTTGTCTGCCGCGTAAGGTCATCCGCGGCTAGAGACCTGACTCCAGGGAACAGTGTTGCCCGATGTTATCACGCGTAAATTTCCCGCTCTTGCTTACCTTCTAGGACAGAAGGAGCAGAAGCGGATGACGTACACGTTCCAGTAGCTTTGGGATTGGTTTCTTTAAGGAATCATGATCGAAGCTTCCGGAGCCTACAACTTCTCTAAAAATAATTATCATTAAAATACCAGCATTTTAATCTTGAAATACTTTTAACATATAATCTTTTATAAGCGGGATAAAACAGTATTTCAGATGCAAACTAAAAAATTTCAAATTTATTGATTTATTTTGAACAAAAAATGTCTTTTCTACTATACAATAAGATGGCTTTTTAACAAACTACTTGAATTTTCAACAAAATAATTGAATTTTTAACATAATATTTCAACTTTCTACCTAGAAACATAAATTCCCAACAAAAAATCTCATAGTTTATATTTCAATCAAAAAACATAAAATTTGTACCAAAAAAGTTTTTCGAAACCAAAAAGACGAATTTTCAACAAATAAAGATTTGTCACTAGAAAAAGAAAATTTTACCTAAATTGTTGAAACTTCAAGCGAAAAGACAAATTTTCTCTACAAAAATTGAATTTACAATACAAAAAATATGACTTTAGCAACAAATTATTTTTCTACGAAACTGATGCATTTTTACAAAACAAAAATGAAATTTCAAACCAAGAAAATTATTTTTTTTTCTACCACAAAATAAGAATTTTCAACTAAAAAAGATCAATCTCAAGAAATGAAAGAGGTACATTTTCAGTTGAAAAATTAGTTTTAAACCAAAAAAAGACTTTTCCACTAAACAGTTAAATTTTTAACCCAAGACATAAGCCCTCAATCAAAAAAATAAATTTTTAACAATGTAGTTTAACTTGAACTCAACTAGTTGAATTTTCAATTTATAAAGATTAATTTTCAACAGAATAGTCAACTGAAAATATAACCCTTAAAAAATTGATTTCTTAGCAAAGTGATTCGACCAAATCTTTCAAATAAAATAGTTGAATACTTAAGCAAAGAAGAATAATTTTTAACCAAAAAGTTGCATTTTCATGAAAAAAAAGAAATTTCTACCAAAGCGGATGAATTTATAAATCAAAAAGGTGAATTAAAAAAATAGTTGAATTTTCGGTTAAAAAAGATTTCAGTTGACTTTTCACGATAAAAATTTGAATTTTCAAGAAAGGAATAAGTTTCTACGGAAAAATTAAATTTTCAATCCAAAAAGACGAGTTTTTACCCAAAAAGGATGACTTTTCGAAAAGATTGTTAAATCCTCTGTCCAATAGTTACATTTTTATCCAAAAAAGATGAAATTTCTCTTCAAATACATAAATTTGTATTTGAGAAGAAAACAAATTTTTGAAGAATAGTTGAATTTTCATCCAGAAAAGATTCCAGTTGACTTTGCAAGCACAAATCATGAATTTTTTAACAAAAACAAAGTTTGTAGGAACAAAATTTAATTTTGCATCCAAAAAGACGAATTTTTTCAACGAAAAAGGATACATTTTTAACGAAATAGTTGAATTCTCTACCAAATAGTTGCATTTTTATCAAAGAAAGTTGAACTTTGCTTATTATTCGCAATAAATATTTGAACTGATATGCAAACAATTTGTGTTGCGTTTTTTTCTCATCTGCTACTCGATATGACAAATGGGTGAAAACAACCCCTAAAAGTCACTCGTGTCTGTTTATAGCTGAAAATAAAAATAAAAATTTTGGGAGTGACATTTAGGGGTTGTTCTAGCACCCCCTTGACCTATTTTGTGGTTAGTGAGAATAATAATACGAAACATGAACTAGTTTTGCATATCAATTCAAGTATTTATTGCAAATAATAATGAGCATTGCATGAAACTTAAAAGCGAAACTAAGGTAAAGGTAGTTTACCTTCTTGTAAAAGCGAATTCCACGTTTTTTGCAGTTCGATGAGAAAAATTAAGTGCGTACCTAAAGTGTCTCACTATCGGATTCCAAAAAAAAACTGAAATTGTTTTCTTGTGTGAATAATTCAATAAATAGAATAGAGGGGTAGTTCAACCATTAAAGATTTTGTTCACAAAAATGTTGAAATACGTCAAAATCAATTTCCTCTTAACTTTATAACAGTATAGTTTTCCACAGATTAAACAAAAGTATTAATTTTTATAAGGAAAAATTTGAAAAAATATTAGTTTTTGTTCCTTAAAACATAGGGTAGCCTCCCTCAATGGTCACAATTCCCTGCATATATTCGAAATTCAAAATAAAATCTAATGCAATTGATTTGAAAGAAAATAATTGATTGGTTTACGTTAGAATTTAACAAAAAAAAACTTATTTCTAGGTGTGAACTTTAAAGGTTGTTTTCACCCCTTAGAAATGACTGATCCGACTGAGCGTTTCTCATCAAATGAAAATTTCCCTATTTGTGGTCGGAGAGTAAGAACGAGTACCTTACGGAAACGATAACCCTTCATCTTGGCGAATATTCCGAATATTCAAAAAATTCAGGATATTCAGGGAATTCAAGGATTTTTACGAACTTCAGCGAATTATAGGGATTTGAGTGCATTTAAGGATTTCAGGGAATTTCGAAAATTCAAGAAATTGAGAATATTCCAGGAATTCAGAGAGTTCAGATAATTTCAGGTATTATAAAGCATTATGCAAATCGTAGTAATTCAGAGAATTTGAAGCAAGGGAATTTAAGTAATTTAAGGAATTCAGAAAATTCAAGTAATTTCATCAATACATACCTAATAATTCAGGAATTCTGAGGATTTAGAAAATTTCAAAAATGTCTGGAAATGAGAATTTTCAAGGATGTCACAAAAGTCAAGGAATTTAGAGTATTCCGAATATTTCAGAAATTCAGGATATTTAAGGGATTCATAATATTCAAGGAATTCAGAAGAATCAAGGAATGTCGGGACTTTTGAGAATTCAGAGAATTTTCAAGAAATTCAGGATATTCAGAAAGTTCAAGGATTTTAGCAAAATTCAAGTAATTTAAGGAATTTAGAGAATTTCAGGAATTTAAGGAATTCTGTGAATTCAGAGCATTCCGAAAATTTCTGGAATTTTGAATTTTCAAGGATTTCAGAGAAGTCAAAGGATTAATAGAATTTTGAATATTCCAAAAATTCAGGATTTCAGCGAATTTCCGAGATTTCAGAGCATTCAGCTCATTCAAGAAATTCAGAGAATTCTAAGAATTTCAGGAATTCTGAACATTAACAAATTTCAGGAAATTTCGAATATTATTATTTTACTTTCACATTTATGTGTTTTTAAAGGTTAAATGATAAAACAAACCAATTTGAAAAAACAAGAATAAAAAACAAAAACATCTCAGCAAACCAACATCATGCTGTGAACGGAATTAGTTACGTACACTTATAAATTATTATTAGTAATATTCTATTAAATGATTGCAAGAAACTTCCAGATCGTTATTTAATCAACATTCGTCCATGAAATTATCATAATTCCACCTAATTTATGTGATTCACTCTATTTAATTAACTGGAACACATTTTGTGTGTATTATCCAATAGGATTCTGAAATACCAATTCGACCGGTTTAGAAATTTTCCTATAAAGTGCAAATTAAAGATAATATTATAATCTTATTTGAACATTTTTTTTAAGTTTTCTCTGATTTCTAAATTTTAATTTTTCGGGATACGTGTGTGGACAAATTAATATATATTTTCATTCAGCGTTCACTGGCAATCGTTATCGCATCGGCGAAAGTCTGCAAGTAGAGGGTCTTCAAAGGAACAAAAAGTAATTGTACCGCACGTTCGTAAATATCAAACCATTTCGCGGAGAAATGCTGACGTTGAAAACCGGAAACACAACCGGAAATTTATCTTATCCTACTCACATATCTATTTTCATATTTATCGCTTTCGTATATATAATTATCGATATATCTATATATATTGGAAAGAAAGTGTACGTCTGACCAACTTTTAAGATGAATCAGTCAACCATTACATCATTAACCATTAACCATGAACCATAAACTATTATTGTTTCAAAAGAAGATTTTTGTGAATTTTATAGTAATAATAAGTAAGACCAGTTACGTTTAAAATAAACTTTTTTTAAAAATCGGACTAAATTTTAATGAACATGTATTAGAAATGTTTTTGCACTCACGTAAATTAAATGCCCAATGTGGCCCAAAAATGCATTGGATTTTTCTTCGAATTTGTATGCATATCGCTACCAATTTTCTTTTTATTCCACAACAAAATAAATGCATTTTTTATCATATTTAGAGGTTCCGGAAGTTAGCTGTAAAATACTATTTAATTATTAATTTTCAAATGTCTACACCATAAGTCTGTTTTATAGGGTAGAGGCAATGAGCAACCAAATTTAGCAGAAATAATTGTTAAAACAATTTATTATTACTTACAATAACATTCTCTTAGAATTATGCAGGTTGCAGTTTTTTTCTAAAATTTTCCACTTTTGGTCCACTTTTTGGTCCACTTTTCTATTAGAGTAAAGTAATAATTAATTTGAGTTAAAAAGGATAGTTGTTTAAATAATTTATTGTTATTTTCAATAATATTCTCTTTGAATAATGCTAGAAAGCTGCGGTTCGTTCCGAAATAGTCCGCTTTTTGTGCACTTTTTAATTAAACCGAGATTAAAATGATTGCAAGTTAACCAAAATAATTGTTTAAACAAATTATTATTCTTTTAAACTATCTTCTTCTATGGTATTGCTAGATAGTTGCAGTTTTTTCTGTAATTTTTTACTTTTTGTCTACTTTTTACTCAGTAGGATAATAAAAATTACAAGTTAACAAACAATTGTTCAAATAATTAATTGTGGCTCATACTATCTTTACTTAGAGTAATGCTGAAAAGTTGCGAGATTTTCTGAAATGTTCAGCTTTTCTTTTATTTTTTAGTTAGGAACAGATAATAAATATTAATATTAATTTAAACAAAAAGGCTCTAGTAGTAGGGCTATAGGAGTTCTGGAACACTTACCGACCGAGCAGGT